>CM052713.1:866023-921393 GCA_028551405.1 Uromys caudimaculatus
TCCTGCCTCTCTTTGTCAGTGTCCACCAAAGCCTGCTGCTGCTCTGCAGCCAGAAAAAGACAACAGTGTTTGGAGGAGGTGTTGGTCAGGAGGGTGGATGTTGCATCAGGGCGGAGGGGCTGAAGCAAGGCTCTCTCTAGTTACTTATCTTTTAAGGTTTTATTTAGAATCAACATATAATCATTGTGCGTATTTGTGGGACATAATGGATGCTTAGCTGTATCATATCCTATCATGATCAAATCAGAATAATTAGCATACCCACAAGCTCACACAGTTTTCATGTTTCTGCAGCAAAAATATCCATACTCTTTTCTTGCAGCTATTTTGAAAGCCATGCTGTGGTCTTGCTGACCTTGCTCATCCTGCTGTGAAATAGAACCCCAGAAGTTCTTCTTCTGATGTGGCTGCCACTGATACCCACAGACACCCCATAGCTGTGGTTCTACTCTCTAGGAGACTGTTTTTTAGCCTCCATGTGTGAAGGGAACAGCATCTGACCTTCCATATCAGGCTTATCTCCTTTAACAGAACATTCTCCAGGTTCATCCAAGTTGTTGCAAATGGTAGGATTTCATTTTTTTTTAAATGTCCAGACAGTATTACAAACTGCATGCACCTTATCTCTATACTCTGGCTCTTGTGAACAGTGTCATAGTAAACAGGAATATGCTGTTGTCATTTCTATCAGATATAGATCTACTAATGGATGAATCTAGACTTTAAATTCCTATGGAACCACAAAGGACCCAGAACAAAAGACCAAAGCTGCAGATGACACACTGTTATATATATATAAATACTACAAAGTCACAGTAGCCAACAATTGTTCCGGCCTCAAAATAAGCACATAGACCCATGGAGCAGAATTGAGAGCCCAGAAATAAGTACATACAACTACAGCCAAGGGTCTTAATGTGAAAATAGACTCTGAGTCCTGGGGTGCTATTCTTCTCTCTCTCTCTCTCTCTCTCTCTCTCTCTCTCTCTCTCTCTCTCTCTCTCTGACATACACACAGGTACCCATGACTATGGGGGAGCCTGCCCCCATGCCTCTCTCGGTTGACTTCCTCAGGGTTCCACAGCTGACTGAGCATCCTGCTATAACCTCCAACAGTGATCCCAAATTCTCATGGGCCTGTCTGGGGTGGGCACCTCACACTCAACAATCCAAGATCCCTGGGAAGGACTGTGTGTGAAAAGCTTCTTAGAGAGACATGACACACACAGAGCAGGAACCCATGGCAAACTGAAGTAACACTTGCATGGAAGTCCAACCTGATGGACCAATGAGAGTTTATTGGGGCCACTGATGGGACTATGGATAAGGGGTTATTTACAGGGGTGGGATGATGACTCAAAAGCAGCTACATCACTATAAAGACCCACCCAGCATGGTGATACCTCCCTCAAAGTTGCAACCCTGGGGCTCTCTGTATAACTTGCAGGCTGCTCCACAGGTCTGAGAAATCTCTGCTCTCTGAAGCTAGGCTGGTGAGCATCTCCTCCCCCAGAAGTTGTTCACTCTGGTAAAGCTGGAGGGGCTTTCTGTTAGCATTCTGTCTAAACTCCACCCCACAGTTACTTGGCAACAGCCAGGTATGCTCCTCCCCACAGCTGCCTGGCAACAGCCAGGTGGGCCTGGCCCACTATAAAAGAGGCTGCTTGACCCTCCTCTCTCTCTTATCTCTTATCTCTTGCTCTTGCTCTCTTGCCTTGTCTCCCCCATCCTTTTCCCCCCTCTCTCCACGTGGTCATGGCCGGCCTCCACGCCTCTACTTCTCTACTCTCTCTGCCTTTCTCTGCCTCTACTACCCTCTTAGCTCCCCTTCCCATGCCCTGAATAAATTCTATTCTATACTATACTGTGGTGTGGCTGGTCCCTCAGGGGGAAGGGATGCCTCGGCAGGGGCCGCTGAGGCACACCCTTCCCCCACACCTCCTCACCTCCCCACACCTTTTCCACACCTTCATAGAATACATACATACACACACACACACACACACACACACACACACACACACACATACACACATATATTTAGGGCATGGAGAAGGGAATTAAGAGGATAGTAGAGGAAGAGAAAGGCAGAGAGGGGGAGAGAGTAGAGAAGTGGAGAGGCCAGCCATGACCACGTGGAGAGTGGGGGGGAAGGGAATGGGGAGATGTAAGAGATAAGAGATGCAAGAGAGAGAAGAGATAAGAGATAAGGGAGTAGAGGCAAGCAGCCCCTTTTATAGTGGGCCAGGCCCACCTGGCTGTTGCCAGGCAACTGCGGGGTAGAGTTTAGACAAAACGCTAACACTTTCCAGAATCTTCAAAGTTTCTGACTTCCCAGAAATGTGATTTTTTGTCCACCTAGAGTCTCATGAGCCTCCACTCATGAAGCATTTCAATTCTGTATTCGTTACTTTCTATTGCTGTGAAGAGACACCATGACCAAGGCAACCCTTATAAAGGAATCATTTAATTGGGGGCTTGCTTACAGTTTCAGAGGTTTAGTCCATTATCATCATGGCAGGGAGTATGGCAGCGTGTGGGCAGACATGGTGCTGGAGAAGGAGCTGAGAGCTACATCCTGATCTCTGGGCAGGCAGGCAGGCAGACAGAGACAGAGAGGCAGAGAGAGAGAGAGAGAGAGAGAGAGAGAGAGAGAGAGAGAGGCGGGAGGCTGGGTTTGCTGTGGGTTTTTGAAACCCCACTCTTAGCAACAAGCCTCCTCCAACACGGACACACCTAATTCTACCAAACAGTTCAACGGTGACTAATTATGTAAACATATCAGCCTATGTGGCGAACTCACATTCAAACCACCACAATGCCCAAGGACACTGCCGTGCAGTTAGGGTTCAGAGACCCCAACACAGCATCAGGAGGGCAGGACAGCAGCTCCCCACCATCCAACCACCAGGCTTGCTGCTACTCTCCAGGTGCAGGAGCAGGAGGGGCCTCCTGACTCACTCTGCGCTTCCTATGGCAGCTCTTCATTGGCCAGTGTTCTCAAGAGGGCACACCATCCTTCACCTACCCACATCAGCCCACACTGCTTCTTACCCTGTTCCTGCAAGGCAGTCTCTCGTGGCTCAGGGGGGCCTGTAGGCTTATATATTTGGATGTTTGGTTTGCAGATGGTAGACCGTTTAGGAAGGATTAGGAGGTGTGTCACTGGGGGTGGGTTTTGAGATTTCAAAAGCCCATACCAGGAACAGTCTCTCTCTCTCTCTCTCTCTCTCTCTCTCTCTCTCTCTCTCTCTCTCTCCTCTCTCTCTCTCCAGCCTGTGGATGTAAGCTCTCAGCTATGGCTCCAGCACCATGCCTACCTGCCACCATGATCCTTGCCTTCATGTTCATTGACCCACTTTCTGAAACTGTAAGGAAGACTTCAACTAAATGCTCTTTTGTAAGTTGCCTTGGTCAGGGTGTCTCTTCACAGTCGTAAAACAGTGACTAAGACAGAAGTTGGTACCAGGGACTAGGGTACTGCTGTGACAAGCCTGACCATGTTGCTTGTTGGAGGAATATTGAAGACGCTGGGACCTTTGACTGGAAAAGTGGTTGAATGCTGCAATTGGGGCTGAATGGGCCATTCCAGTAGGATCCTGAAAGACAGCATTGCTAAGAGCAATGTAGACAGACTCTAGAGACACAGCTAAAGAGTTTCAGATGGGGCGCGCTATTAGCAATTGACCTAGAAACCATTCTTAGGACATGTTGACAAAGAATGTGGCAGTTTCCTGCCCTTGTCCAAAAAATCTGCCAGAGGCTAAATTGAAGAGTTTTGGACTAACATCTTTGGCAGAGGATATTTCAAGGCAGCCTAGTACTGACTGTGTCATGTGGTTACCAGTGATCATTCTTAGGCAGATCTACAATAAAAATGAGCAAGCAAGGCAAAAAGAAATATAAACTGCACAGCTTGGGGGAGAAAAAGAGCACCAGGAAATGTAACATTGGCGCCAAGGGCGTGGTGCCCTCAGGCCGAGACCTCACCCAGCTAAGCTGCGACTTGTGCAAAGAACAGGCCTAAGAAATGATCTGTTCCCAGAGAACATCAACAAAGGAAACTTGATGCACACATAATTCAAGGAGGGGCTACGTTTCAGCCCCAGCAGGCAGAAGAACTTGGCAGCTTCAACCATGTGGTTCTGGATTTAGAGTCAAGAAATATACAGAAGGAAAGGGGTTATGGGATCATCCTTCAGTTAAGGAATGCCACTGAGGCCAGGTGTTGTCAGGGGTGTCCTTGCATGGGGGCCCAGAGAGGCCATTATGTGAAGCTGTGAAGGTGAAGCCTGGATTGAAGACCCCAAATTGTTGGAGATGCCAGAGCTATGGGGTACCTGCCAAGGAGAGATGCAAACAGGTGTGGACCCAGCCCAAGAGAGAGAAGTGTGTTGTAGTCAACAAAGCTGGAAGGAGTTGGGGACCTGAAGAGTCACGTAAGCCCTTGGACATCAGACATAGAGCTACAGGATTTGGAGTTTGTTCTGCTGGGTTTCAGTGTAGGCATAATTTTTTTCCAACCTACTTTAATAAATGTTTAACCTCCCCTCTAGCCCATCACCCACTATAGGTAGTGGAAGAGAAAAGTTATTAGGACATGGGGGAAGTGGACCTGTTTAGAAATAGTTCTTAGGGGGTGAGTCCAATCTTTGTTGTCAGGATATCAGCAGTTCAGTCCAGTAGCAAACACCAAATACGAACCAGCAGCTGCAGACCAGTCTACTCAGCGGACACCACCTAGGGATCAGCAAGGGCAGTTCTATCCAAAAGAAACTTCGAGGCTCACCAACCAGCCTGAGTCCACCTTGGAAGCAGCAAGAAGCACAGGAACCTCATGAGAAGTGCTTTGGTGAGTTTCTATGACATCACCACAAGTGAAGCTCAGCAATGCAATGTAAGACAAACCAATACATGCATGCTGTCAGTGAAGAATATCGAGGTGGAGTAAAGTGAGCCAACGCTCGAGCGCTCACTGTCTGTGGGGTCACATTTATATTCCTTCTAAGCATCACGTGTCCTTTCAAGTGTCAGCTTTAGCAAAATGTCCTTTCATCCACGTGCTCCAGCACAACATCATCTGACATAACTGATTTTCCAAAGAAACCAGAAATTTCCACTTCATTTCAGTCTGGCTTCGGTCCAACATTTCCTCTCTGTGCCCCTATTCCTCTCTTTTGCAATGTTCATGTATAGTCTGTTCCATCATATGTTGAAAGTAGTAATCTGCTTTTTTATTTTGCTTTTGTAGGGGGTTGCAATTAAGATGTATTGAGTCTCAGAAGAGACTTTGAACTTTGGACCTTTAAACAGTGTCGAGACTGTGGAAGACTATGGGGACTTGAAGTTGGACTAAATTCATTTTGCATTATGATATGGCTACAAGCCTATGGGGGCCAGTGAACTGAATGTGGTGTTTTGAACGAGAGTGGTCCCCATAGGCCCATATATTTAAATGTTTGGTTCCCAGGTGGTAGACCCTTTAGGAAGGCTTAGGAGGTGTGGTCTTGCTGGAGGAGGCATGGCCCTAGAGGTGGGCTTTGAGGTTTCAAACATTCCAGACCCAGTTCCTCCGTTCTTTTGGAGCAGCATGTTAGAAGACCGTGTTGATCTCACCAGAGCAACCTGTAGCCAATGTCCACTCTCTGGCCAGATAAGTCTTGTGGGAGGCCAGCTCTGCTCTGCTGAGAGGACTTCAGGTATTATCTGTCTCATCCAGAGGGACATGATGCCTCAAATGGGCTGAATCAGAGAGGAGAGAGTCAAATTAAGGCAATAGGCCATCCTGGGCTGCTAACTCCAGTTCCTGGTGCGCACCACAGGCTGAGCCCATGTAATATTATCTCTGACATCCTGTGTGAGTGTGTGTGTGTGTGTGTGTGTGTGTGTGTGTGTGTGTGTGTGTGTGTGATGGAGGTGCTTCAGGGAGATTAAAAACAATGGCTTCTTGGAACGGTTCTGCTCCTTCAATTCTGCCTAGGACTTGTCGTCTTCTCTCAATGAAGTCCCTGCAAACCCCATTCCCAGACTGTGAACCACCATTCAGGCCACATCACAGTCCTAAGGACTGATCCCCTTCCACATGAGACACCCCGTCCTCAGTTAGCTGGAGGACAGACCGGGTTATAAGAGACCTTCTCTCAAAGGAGAAAATCAACCCCCCCCCCCCACTGCTTCCATCCTTCATGTCATCACTGGTTCTCCTCAGGATTCCCACAGGCACCATGGAGGTCTTCCCACAGTATCTCACCAGTTAGAGGGCCCTGGATCTGGGCTAGTGAGTACTGAGTGAATGTTGGTTCCAAGAAAGCCCCTTCAGTGCCCACCACAACCTAGTGACAGTCTCACAGGGTAGGCCCTTCATTATTGTCCCTCCCCTGAGGAAGTTTGGAACCCTGCCTTGCTGGAAGCTGTTGCCTATAGCCTCAGTCTGTAGCTTGTGGGCTCCTCACAAGCTGTGCTCAGGAGACAGTGAAAACTGAGGTCAGCACGCTGTCCTTATGGTGTTATCCAGGGCTGCTCCATCCATTAAGGCATCTCAAGCCTCAAGCCCTCCTCTGCCATACTTGCCACAGAGGCACATGTGCCCAGCTCACACATTCCCATCTTCCCATTGCTGTTCTCATTAGCCCGGCAGCGTTCATAGGCATGCCTTTGGGCCTGTGCACCCCTGGGGTGGAGCTGTCTACCCCAAGGAAGCCGATGAACCTAGCATATACCAGACCCTGGGAAAAAGCATGGGAATCTCAGAATAGGGATCTTTGCCTCTAATCTTGCTGTGAGGCCTTAGGTAAGCCATGAGTTTCTCTGAGCTTCAATTTCAAATGGGGTACAAATGGGGTGGCAATCAGAGAGCCTGTGTGGGAAGACTGGGAATGTAGTTCATGTCAGTAGATGGTGTGTGTACACAATTTTACAAGGAAAAGATCTGGGGGAAAGTTAAGGTACTTTCTCAAACGTGCATAGAGAGTGATTATACAAAGTGGTGAAACGTGATTGCATTCACACAGGCAATCTAAACCTAAGGAAATGCAATCATATTTTACTAGCTCTGAAAAAATAAACGAAACGATACAGCTAAATGGGATTGTGGCAGGGTTTCTGAATACTGCCATGGGATGGATAAGTGGATAACTTGTGATGAAGAATTGTCATGTAGGGGAAGCAAATGCATGCCCAAGTGTGGGTTGATATTAAGAAGACAAACCCCAAATTAAACAAATGTGATCTTCCCGCCTCTACCTGCGGGAAGATAAGCCCCAAACTAAACCAATGTGAACAGATGCCTCTAACTGCAGGAAAACAAGCCCCAAATCAAACAAATGTGAGTGAATGCCTCTACCTGCAGGACGACAAGCCCCAAACTAAACCAATGTGAACAGATGCCTCTACCTGCAGACAGAGGCATCTACCAGAAGAAGTGTGTCCAGAGCAAGCAGCAGAATGTCACAAATCAGAATGGGCACAGGGACTGGCAGACAAGTCACTGAGTAATGTAGGGATGGGACACAGACAATGGTATAACTCTGATGGAGCTCTGTGGTGGTTTCAGTGAGAACAGTCCCTATAGGTTCATATGCTTGAATTCTTGGTCCACAGTGGAACTGTTTGGGAACGATTAGGTGGTATGGTTTTGTTGGAAGAAGTGTGGCCTTGTTGGAGGATGTATGTAGGTATATGCTTGTTCAGGTGAGCTGCCAACCCGTGAAAAAGGAATTAAAGGAAAAACATCAACAATGGAAGGCTTGTGCGGATGTAGTTCAAGAAGGGGCCAGGTTTAGTCCCAGCAACTTCAGCCATGTGGTTCTGTGTTGAGAGTGGGAAAGAATATAGGAGTAGAGGGGTTATGGAATCTCTCTGTGACTAAGGAAAGCCGCTGAGGCCAGGCATGTGGCAGAGGTGTCCCTGCATGGAGGCCTCGAGAGGCCATTGTGTGAAGCTGTGAAGGTGAGGCCTGGATTGGGTTGGAGACCCCAAGTTGTTAGAGACATCAAAGCTGTGGGGTACCTGCCAGGGAGAGATGCAGACAGAGTGTGGAACCAGCCCAAGAGAGAGAAGTGTGTTGTAATGAACACATTTGGAAGGAGTGGGAGATCTGAGCAATGCTGAAGACATGGAGGCAAAGACTTTAGTTTTTCTTACTGATTTTTGGTTTTGCTTTTTGTTCCAATATTTCCTCATATGCCCCCTTTCCTCCCATTTGGAATGGTAATATATATTGTGACATTAAATGTTGGAAGTATGTAATCTGATTTTTTATTTTGCTTTTACAGAGGTTATAGTTAAGAGATTGCCATGAGACTCTGATGGGGGCTTTTAAAGTTGGAGTTAATGGCCGGGCAGTGGTGGCGCATGCCTTTAATCCCAGCACTTGGGAGGCAGAGGCAGGTGGATTTCTGAGTTTGAGGCCAGCCTGGTCTACAGAGGGAGTTCCAGGACAGCCAGGGCTACACAGAGAAACCCTGTTTCAAAAAACCAAAAAAAAAAAAAAGTTGGAGTTAATGCATTTTGCATGATGATATGGCTATAAGCTAATGGGAGTTAGGGAGTAGAATGTGGTGTTTGAATAAGAATGGTCCCATAGGCTCATGTGTTGGAATGTTTGCTTGGTCCACAGATAATGGAACTGTTTGAGAAGGATTAGGAGATGTGCTACAGAAGGTGGGCTTTGAGGTTTTAAAAGCCCACAGCAAAGCTCTCAGTTACTGCTCCAGCACCATGCCTGTCTGCTTCCTGCCATGATGATCATAGACTAACCCTTTAAAACTGTAAGCCAGCCCCCAGTTAATGCTTTTCTTGTAAGAGTTGCCTTGGTTGTGGTGTCTCTTCACAGCAATAGCACAGTGATAATATCATGCTCAAGACTGAAGGAGAAACTGTACATTCCTGAGTGTTGGTAGATGGCGAACCAGGCCTAGGGATGTGTCCCAGTTGGTGGAGTATTTGTTTAGAGTGCATGAAACTCTGGGTTTGTTCCCTAGCAATGCATAGACTGAGCATGGCTCAAGCCCATACTAGCACTTGGGAAGTGGATGCAGCAGGATCAGAAGTTCAAACTCATCCTCAGCTTACATAGAGAGTTTAGACCAACCTAGGTACATGAAACCCTGTCTCAAAGAAAAAAGAAAGAGAGAGCGAGAGAGTGAGCAAGTGAGAGAGAGAGAGAAAGGAAGAAAGAACCAGGCTTCCTGCATATGTTCTGAGATTGGTGAGCTAGAGACAATGTGGTCCTATGCTGTGTTCTGTAGCTTTTGTTCTCAGGCAGCTTCTTCCTCAGGAGCAGTAGGCCAGCTCCCCCCCCTCCACCCCCCCCAGCTGACCAGCCACTGAGGCTCCTCATATACCAGGCTGTTGCTTAGATGGCCTTCAGCCTCTGGAGCTCTTCTGTCCTACAGAATCCTCCTTGCCTTTGGGAAGCTCCTGTCACAGCAGGGGCCACCTACCAGGGCTCCCAGCAATGGGCAGACCCAGCTTTACAATGTTTACAGAGGGGACAAGGCTCTCAACTGTTTTACTTGTTGATAGGTTCAGCTAGTGTGCTTTGATGCCATTAGAGTGACTTGGCCTCACAGATACACATACACTAGCTTTACTGAGGTACAATTCCTATAACATACATTCATTATAGGGCACAGGTGAGTTGCTTTTATTACATGGCTGGCCATCTGTATCCTGTTTTCTAGATCTGTAGACTCAAGCAACCAGAGACCAAATGTCGCTGAAAAAATTTGCATGTATTCTGAACAGGAAGAGACTTTCCATCATCATGCCCTAAATGATACAGTGTATCAAGTACTCAAATGATACAGTGTATCAAGTACTCAAATGATACAGTGTATCAAGCACTCAACCAATCCAGTGTATCAGGTACTTAAATGACACAGTGTATCAAGTACTCAAACGATACAGCGTATCAGGCACTCAAAACAGTACAATGTATCAGGTACTCAAATGATACAGTGTGTCAGGAACTCAAATGATACAGTGTGTCAAGTACTCAAAAGATACAGTGTATCAGGCACTCAAATGATACAGTGTGCTGGGTACTCAAATGATGCAGTGTATCAAGTACTCAAATGATATAGTGTATCAGGCACTCACCCAGCATTACAGTGGACGAGGTACAGTAAGGCCACCTAACGTATTTGAGAGGACACACACAGGCTATATGCAGACTCTATGACATTTTAGTTATGGGGTTTCAGCATCCCTCCATTCTGGTATCCAAGGAGGGTCTGGCATCAATCTCCTAAGGCTGCCTCGAGATGACTGTGTCACAAGGCAAAGTGAATGTCACTACTGTCTAGTCCTAGAGTATTTTCACATGTGAAAGAGACGCTGGACCCACTGATCGTTCCTCCCCTTCCTACCCACCCCCATCATTTCCATACAACTGCCAACTTCTTCTACGGCTTTGTCTCTGCAATATCTGTCCCTGTGAATTGCCTGTTCCAAAAACTTCATATATATGGAATCATACAACATATGGTCTTCTGAATCGGGCTTCTTTCATTAAATTTAATTTTGTCACGTATCATGGAATATGGCTTTGATCCCAGCACTTGAGAAGAAGCAAGTGGATCTTGAGTTGGAGGCCATCTTGATCTACATAGCAAGTTCCAGGCCAGCCAGAGCTGGATAAAAGACACTGTTAAAAAAAATTAATATTGTTTCGAAAAACCAAAAAAAAATTAATATTTGTTTTAAATGCTCTTGTTATGTAGTCAAATTTCCAAACCTGAAATCCTCCTGCCCCAGCCTCCCAAGTGCTGGGATTACAGGTGTTATTACTTCGGATCTGTGGCTACAAACCTCCAAGGCTTCTCAAGTTCCTTCATAAAATGTCATAGTATTTGCATGTGATCCAAGCAAAACTTTCTGCTGAGAGCCATGAAGGAAGAATGACAAATGGTTTTAGAATTCATGGAATGTGACACACAGGTTACCAGCCACATGTGTGAGCCTCTGTTTGGCATGGCCCAGAGGACCACGTGTTCTGAGGACTTCATGCTGTTGTGGAGTTCTGCTCTTCTTGCTGCCCTCACATCCCTCTTAATCTAAGAATTATATGAAAACTTTAAGGGGCTTGCAGACCCTCAAAGGACAATATCTCTGGCACTCACAATAATAAGGTTTATCTCTTTCAGGCATTACTGCTGGAGCAGAGTAATGATTCTAACACCACCCTAGAGAAGAATGTAGAGACATAGACTGCTAGCATTGACCACCACTCTTAGAAAACATTTGGGAAAATAAAGTTGTTAGTGAAGCTAGGCTGAGATGTTTTTACTACTGGCTCTGATGTAGAAAATCATAGGGACAGAAATTCAGAAAGGCACACTCTCATTAGTTAAGCTAGGGACTTTTTATGGTCAGGGAACAAGAACAATGGCAGTATTGGCTGAAGTGACTCTCACTGAGACTGAACTGGTGATTATTGATTTCTCATACCCATTTTTGCACTCAGCTTCCTGATATGATTTATTAAGAATTGCTGATGAGTAGATACATATTCTGAGGATTCAAGGTACGTATGACTGATTTTTATATAAAAGTTTAGATTTGGGATTCTTTAAAGATTCTAACAAGATTACTTTTAAAGAGAAATAATAAAATAATTATTCTTTTCTTTGTAACCACAGTTTGCTGCCTGCCAGTAAGAGAAAATAGCTGAGAAAACTACTTTGCTTGATTATACTTTGTTAATCTATAACAAGTTGCTTAGTTAAAAATGTACGTGGGTTTTGGGGAATAATTTGTTTTCTTTACCCATACTACATAATGTTATTTCTTATAGGTATTGGAGAACACATTGTTTTTTCATAAGCATTCACTAGAAGAAAACTAAAACATAATCCCATTGTAATTTTTTACTGCTTGAAAGATTTTGCTGGATATATAAGCTATGGAAAAGGCAATAAAGTGCCTTCCATCATTGACTATGTATATGTATGTATATGTGTAAAGCTTGCCTGGGTGTGTGCTGGATCTTGCTCCATCCACCAATTGTGTGTGTGTGTGTGTGTGTGTATGCATGTGTATGTGTGAAATGTTTGGAACCTGCTTGCTGGAGCTTTCCTCTAACTGTCTTAGTTAGGGTTTTACTGTTGTGAACAGACGTCATAACCAAGGCAATTCTTATAAGGACAACATTTAATTGGGGCTGGCTTACAGGTTCAGAGGTTCAGTCCATTATCATCAAAGCAGGAGCATAGCAGCATCCAGGCAGGCATGGCATAGGAGGAGCTGAGAGGTCCGTATCTTCATCTGAAGGCTGCCAGGAGAAGACTATCTCCCAGGGAGCTAGGGCAAGGGTCTTATAGCCCAGGCCCACAGTGACAGACTTCCTCCAACAAGGCCACACCTACTTCAACAAGTTCACACCTCCAGATAGTGCCACTCCATAGGCTAAGCATATTCAAACCATCACATTCCACTTCCTGGCCCCATAGGCTTCTTCAAACATATGAATCTATGGGGGCCATACTTAAACATAGAATAATGAAAAATACATTTAGTCCAACTTCCAAAGTCTCCATAGTCTATAGCAGTCTCAACAATGTTAAAAGTCCAATGTTCAAAGTCTCTTCTGATTCATCCAATCACTTAACTGTAATCCCCAAAGCAGGGCAGCTGGGCAAACTCTGAACTATGCATCTCCAATGTCTGATGTCAGTGGTCTTCAGATCTCCAACTCTTTTTTCATCTTTGTTGACTGTAACAAATTTCTTTTTCCTGGGCTGGTTCCATTCCGCTAGCAGTTTTCCTCAGCAGGCATCCCACGGCTCTGGCATCTCAAACATCTTGGGGCTTCTGAGGCAACTTCAACCTCACAGCTTCTTGCTCCAATGTCTGGGATCCACACATGATCTTCTGGGCTCCTCTGAAGGGCTTGGGTACTTCTCCAGCTCTGCCCTCTGTAGAACTCTAGGCTCTGCTTGACTCCACTCCACTGCTGCTGCTGTTCTTGGTGATCATCCCATGGTACTGGTATCTCCAATATGCTGGGGTCTTCCGCTGCAACTGTGCTTCACCAATAGTCTCTCATAGGCTCTCTTCATGGTGCCAAGCCTCAATTCCTTTACATGACCTCTTCTTTTTTTTTTTTTTTTTTTTTTTTAAAGAGGGTTTTATTTCAAGACAGCATCCAGAACATGATTAATTCAAAAGAGCAAAATTAAGTGTTTTATGCTGGGCAGTGGTGGCTCATGCCTTTAATCCCAGCACTTGGGAGGCAGAGGCAGGCGGATTTCTGAGTATGAGGCCAGCCTGGTCTACAGAGTGAGTTCCAGGACAGCCAGGGCTACACAGAGAAACCCTGTCTTGAAAAACAAAAACAAAAACAAAAAAAATTGTTTTACCTCATTTTACCCTTCAAAAACACATGGTAATGCAAATGCAAACATCCCTAATATGAGAGTTTCCCCATTTTCAGCTGAGATGAGATTTGTTGGGAAATCTCTGTAACAACTTGGTCATTTTGTGGGGAGGTAACTCTCGGACTGTCCCAGAGTCTCCTGGATTGATCTCATCTTCCTGGCTTCCTAAGCCCTGGAAGAACAATCGAAGGAGTCCTGCATGCCTCATCTTGGAATTCATTCTGCTTCCAGCAAGCCATCATAATCGAATAGACATCTCTGTGATACAGGTTGCCTTGCCCTTCTCTGGGCACCAGTTCCTGACTCAGTTAGCAAGAGGTTTGTTGGGTTTCAGGATAGGTTTTCCCGGGTTCACAAACCTCGCCAGTCAGCCATGTAGACTGGGTGTCACCATTATTCCCAGCGGGCTTCCTGATGACCTCTTCAGTCCTGGAGCACCAACTGCAGCTAAGGTTGCACTTTCATCATTGGCCTTCCATGGCCTCTCACAGTGACAATCCTCAGCTGCTGTCTATGACCCCTTCATATCTTTAAAATCAGTACCACTTGGGTGATTCTTACACATTACCAAGTCCAGCTGCAGCATGAGGTACAACCTTGGTTATCTCTGGAACACAGCTTCTTTTAGCTCTCAGAAAACACTTCCCAGAAGATTTCACCTCAGTGATACTGGTTTCTTCTTAATCACCGCTAATTTCTTAGCTCCAGCTAACCAGCATTAATTGGCCCAGTAGCTCCTTCTATTGCTGACTCTAAAGCTAGAGCCACGAGACCAAAGCTGCCCAGTTGGGTTGCTTTCTGGGGCTGGAGCATGGTCCCCCTTGTTCTATTTATTACCAGCTTTCTGTTTTTCTAGCTCCCTCACTGCCTGAACTTGGATGTCCTGAAACTTGCTCTGTACATTGACTTTGAACTCAGAGATCTGCATGGCTGTCTACTGAATACTGGGATTAAAGGCAGGTACCATCAAGCCTGGACTTAAGCTTTTCTTCGCCTAGAATTTGCTCTGTCCCAGGCTGGCCTTGAACTCAGAGATCTGCTTGGCTTTATCTCCTGGGTGTACCACCATGCCTAGATCTAAACTTTTCATGGCCACTGTTCCTCAAGTTCCGGATCAAAACCTGTATCTTTCATTTCTGGAGTTCATTCCAGATTATAAGTCCAAGTGAAAACAGTAACCAAGTAATAGTAATGCTTAATATGATATTATTCCTTTTTCAGTAGCAAATGCATAAACTATAAGATTATCTGGGTGGGATCTTGACAGAGTCACCACTCCTTAAATCTGTTATATTCTTGAACACAGGATTCAGCTCCATTTCACTTCCTGTTGCTCCTTTATTATCTGAACCATACATTTTATATTTTTCCTTTCTAAGCTTGCTACACTTATTCAAAATGTTCTTCATGAGACTTATCCAGAGAGCAAAGTCTCTGTTGGGCTTTTTAAAAAACTTCTTTTGTCAATGCAATTAATATAAATCTCTTTACCTAAGATTCAAGTAGACTTTTCTGACAAGGGCAACAAGCAGCCACATTTTTCACCAAAATTATTACAAGAAGAGTCTCTATACAACATACTGAAATTCTTCTCCTCTGAAACCTCTTGGGCCAGGTCTGCACAGTTCAAATAACCCTCAGCACCAATGTTTTCTGTATTCCTACTAGGATGGCCCACTAGGCCTCAGTTAAAGCATTCCACTGCTTTCCAAATCCAAAGTCCCCAAATCTACATTCTTCCAAACAAAAGCATGGTCAGGCCTATCACAGCAATACCCCAGTTCCTGGTACCAACTTCTATGTGTGAATGCATATATGTCTGTCTATAGGTCTGTATGCATGTATGTATGTGTGTATGTATGTATGTATTATGTGTGTGTATGCATGTATGTGTGTATATGTATGTATGTATGCATGTATGTATTTGTGTGTATGAAGTCATTGGACTCTGCCTTTTGTTTCATCCATTCTCTCTCTCTCTCTCTCTCTCTCTCTCTCTGTGTGTGTGTGTGTGTGTGTGTGTGTGTATGTGTGTGTGTGTGTGTGTATGTGTGTGTATATTTTCTCTCTTCCCTTCTCTTTCTTGCTGGCCTCAAAGAGTTAAAAAAGTTCATAGTTTTTCCACTAGCCATAGAGAGTGCCAGCCCCAGTAAATTAAGCTTTGTTCCCTCAGAGGAAAATCCTGCTGAATAACTTCTCTGATCACTGGCTGCCATTGGCAGCAGCCCCTGCAGGTATCCGGATTTACCTCTGTCAGCGGCTGTAACTATTGACCCCCACTGGCTCCCTGCCTCAACTTACCCACCACACGGATGCCAAAGCTGGCCATTGGCAACCTCCCATATACTTCAGCTCACTTCAAGTTACTTGTCATGTGACTTGAGATGGCCCAGAGTTAACAGCACTGGCTGATCTTCCAGAGGACGAGGTTCAATTCCCAGCACAAAACATGGGGGCTTACAACTACCCGTAACTCAAGCCTCAGGGAAGCTGATAGCCTCTTCTGGCCTTTGTGGATACCAGGCAAGTATCTGGTACATTGGTATACATGTAGGCAAAACACCCATGCACATAAAGTAATTTTTTTAATTTGTAAAAATTATTATTTTTCTTAGTTACTGTTCTATTGCTGTGGAGGGACACCATGACCAAGACAAGTCTTATAAAGGAAACATTTAATTGGGGCTGGGTTACAGTTTTAGAGGGTCAGTCCACGATCATCATGGCAGGAAACAGACAGGCATAGTGGTGGAGTAGTAGCTACTGATCTCCAGTAGTAGTAGTACTGATAGTAGTAGTAGTAATAGCAGGAGTACTGATCTACAGACAGTAGACACACACAGAGAGACAGACAGACAGAGGGAGGGAGGGAAAGAGAGACAGAGGGGGAGGGGAGGGAAAGGAGAGAGACAGAGAGAGACAGAGACAGAGAGACTGAGACTGGCATGAGTGTTTGAAACCTCAAACCCCACTTCCAGTGACACACCTTTTCCAACAAGTCCACCCCTCCTAATTCCTCTACTTCCCTTCAAACAGTGCTGCTAACTGTGGACTAACTATTTAAGCATATGAGTCTATTGGGGCCATTTTCACTCAAACCAGCACATTATCATACCTAATGCAATGTAAATACTATGGCAGTAGTGTTTAGATGCATTGTTTAGGGAATAAAGACAAGTCTGTACATGCTCAGAAAAGTGCAAATTTTTCCTTAATATATTTCATCCTTGGTACAAAGCCAAGCATAAAACAGAAATATGTCCATGTGTGCGTGTGTGTGCGCGCACGCACGCACACACACACACACACACACACCAACACTGTTTGAAGAGTGGGAATGTGGCTCAGTTGGCAGAGTGCTGGCCTAGTATATATAAAGCCCTGGGTTTGATCTCTAGAGCCACACAAACCAAGATGGCGGAAAGCATCTGTAATTCTAGCACTTGGGAGGAGGAGGCAGGAGGATCGAGGTCATCTTTGGCTACTCAGTGAGTGGATACATGAGCCCCTTTCTCAGATAATAATAACAATAACAGCAGCAGACCTTGTGTTTAGAAACTGTCCATGACCACTGGAAAGATACCAAATTTTAGCCCATCACAGAAAATCAAGACAGCAGCTTTTCTGAAGTGTTCCTCTCTGGTCAGTGGTAGGTGTCTTGGGCTTGATCAGCCAGCTGTAACTGTCCATCTTACTTGTAACACATGGCTTGGTCTCATTTTGCCATAAGTATATATAATGAGGAAACCCCTCAGTCTCCACTGTTATGGTGCAGTGAGGGGTGGCATAGCTAGAGGGCCCCTCTACACTCACAGTGGTTCATTAGAGTGGGCTTCCTGATGGGTCAGTAAGGTAAACAGCAAATGGGTACATTCATATTGTGGCTCCTTTTGCTGGGAGTATGTCTCTTAATTAGCTGGTGTGTACCTGCATCTCTCCTGCCACATGTGATCTGGCAAAGATGGGGTTTGGGAACTTGGTGCAGGAGCTGGATGCAGCCCAAAGCACTGGATGTAGCTGCTAGCGGACACATGGCATCACAGGAGTGTCCAACACAGGAACAGAGCTATTTGGAAGTCAGTGGGTTCAAGCCCTAGCTGTGCCCAAAGAAGGTCTCGACTATCTAAATCAGCCACTTGGCCTTCAGGTGCTGGGCGAGGTGCTCCAGTATGACTCAGAGACTAGGGTAGGGCCAGAAGGATGAGCCAGCCGCCTAGAGCCTATGACAGGATGTTCTGTATCACTTCTGTCCTTCCTTCTCTCAACAGAGCCACATAAAGTGTCACTGAGGGTAGCAGGAGTGCAGCAGTAACGGTGAAGGGAAGGGCTGAGGGTCTTGGCTGCTGTGGAGGATGGCAGGGACTCCTGAGCCTCCGAAGGAATAAAGAGCAGGACACAGGCAGTGCAGTAGGAGGGAGGGATGCCTCCCAACCACGTGCAACAGCCTGGGGCTGGCCAGTGTGGAGAGTGTAGGCTACTCCGGAAGGAGGATGGGCGGATAGTCACCAAGGCTAGTCTACTTCCTATGAGTTAAGTTTCTGAGCTGCTGTAGGGGACTCCTGACTTCTGCTTTTGAACTTCAATGTCCCTGATATGCTCTGCTTTTTCTCTTAGGTTCCAGCAGAAAAAAAAACAAAACAGAACAAAACCCAGATCCTGCCTTAGGAAGTTGTCTTCAGGCAAGACAAGTAGGAATTGTATGTTTTAGGTTATTTCAAGTGTGTGTGTGTAGAGATGGCGATAAACATTCCCCACCACAATGCTACCTATAGCTCTAAATATCCATAGTCTAAGATAGACTGGGGAGTTTAAGGTTCCAAAAACTTTTCTGCAGAGGTGTATAGGGAAGGCAGGGCCAAGCCTGTGGGGCGACACTGGGGATCATGTTGCCACCCACGACCAGACTAGGTCTCTGCAGGAGTCTGGGAATGTCAGAGGGGGAACACGGGGCACCCAAGCGATACTGAATGTGGAGAAGTTAAGGGAGGAAGGAACCGCTAGAGCTAGCTCCAAGAGTTCGTAGTGGAGTCGAGGATCTCTTGCTTTCCCCGAGGGCAGAAGGCGGGTCTAAAGCAACAGGAAAGGGCAGCTTGAAGGACACTTTAGGCAGGGGTGGAGTGATGATGGGGAGAGAGAGGGCCACCTTTCCGGACTGAGTTCTCACAGGCCTAGCCTCAGTTGCGAGGCCCCGCTGCTCTGGAACCGAGGATCCAGGTGTGCCAGGGTGTTATGGCACTGACTGGCAGACTCCCGGAACCACCTGGTCAGCTTGCGGACATGAAAATCCCAGGGCTAAAAAGCCCGGTTCCCAAGGGGCGGGGTCTTGGGAGTCGGGTAAAGCAGAGCTGGAAGTTGGCTCTGGAGGACCAGGGTCTGTGGGTTGGGGAGGCGTGGTCAGCCACGGGAAATACGCCAAACCAGAGCGCCAGGGAAGGCTTGGAAGGAGATGGAGCTGCTTTCTGTGATGGACAAGGCTTCTTAAAATGGGAGCGTAGCCACTGGGTGGTAGGTGGGGCTTCCGGGAATTGGGCGTGACCGGGGCGTGGCCCCAGGGCGTGGCTAGCCCAGAGTACTTAAGCCTCCTGAGCGCGCTTATCGGCTCCGCCATGGCTCTCAGGCGCGTTTTCCACTTGCACTCGGTGGCACCACGCGTCGCTGCCCTCTCAACCAAACCGCAGGCCCAGGAGCAGCCTCCCGCGAGCCCTGAGGCTGTTCAGGGATGTGGAGCGGCCAAGGCTGTGCGGCCGCCTGTGCCAGCCGTGGACTTCACCAACACGCAGGAGGCGTACCGCAGCCGACGGAGCTGGGAGCTGGCGCGCAACCTGCTAGTGCTGCGGCTGTGTGCGTCGCCGGTGCTGCTAGCGCACCACGAGAAGGTGCGCGGGTGGTGGGTGACCAGGTGGGCAGGAGTCGAGCGGGGACATTGGCGCGGCCAGAGGGTGACGGAGGTCGGAAGTGTCGGGCAGGACCACTCAAGCATGGTCTGAAGCTGGGCAGGCAAGGAAGTGGACCGTTTCCTGCGTTCTTTTTCGGATCTCCTGAAGTTTCCTACCTATAATCATAACAATTAGAAACAAAGGCTTATAGTGCCTAAGACATGTCTAAGACACCTGTCACCTGTGATATCAGGTACCCCCCATGCAGCTCCAAGTTTGTGAAGACTGAAGTACTTATCTAGGCTAGGACCTCAGAATCCCACAAGTGTGGCCAGCCATTCCCAAACACAGCTGCTCCGAACAGTTTTGTGACGTGAGGAGACAAACTCCCAACTTCATTTTCTCCTATGTTTGCATTTATTATAAATAGAGCTGAAGAGCTGGATTCAGAAACTTCTGATCCACGTGCCCTCTCTGATTAAGGCATGAGAGCAAGTCATCTCCACCTGTGGTCCAGACAGCACCATAGCTTATGTCTGCCTGCTGCCAGCACAAACTGGAATGCAGTGTAGGAGCTGGAGGTTCTCAGAGACTAGCAAGCATACAACTTTAATCTGTAACATGGCGACTTGAGGGTGTTTGGGCAAAACAGAGGACCACTTCAGCCAGTCTTGAGAGGTTAGTGATGAGTTATCTCAAGGTGACCTTCCATGTTTGTGAGGATACAGATCTGGAAGATAACTCAACGGAGGTGGTGACTTCTCAGGTGAACTGCAGGAGCTGGAGCCACACTTGGCTGAGACCACACAGGTACCCCACAATCATGCTGAGATGGACTTGAGGTGCTGGCTTGAATCCCCTGGAAGAGCCTCATTGTGAGCTTTGGAACCTGGGAGTGATAGGTGGTAGGACAGAGGCTGGGACCTGAGTGTGGGAGGCCCGAGAGGCCTGGGCGTGTTTGTGATAAGTAGGTGTGGTTATAATGCACTGAAATAAAGCCCAGCAGGGAAGAAGGGTGGGTGCACAGGTAAAGGAGCCTAAGAGCTACTTAGCAGGTCCTACAGGTTCTCAACCTTCCTAATGCGTGTGACTCTCTAATACAGTTCCTCATGTTGTGGTGACCCCCAATCATAAAATTATTTTCATCGCTACTTCATAACTGTAATTTTGCTACTGTTATGAATCCTAATGTAAATCTGATATGGAGGGTATTTGATATGAGACCCCTCTGAAAGGGCTGTTCCCTTTTGGGGGAGGGTTCAAGAATCACAGGTTAAGAACTGCTGTCCTAGACCGGTGGGCTAGACTGGGAACAGCCACATTCTCTGGCTAGAGGAAGACTTTCTTGTACTGAGCTACCCGGTCTTGTGAGACTCTGCGGCTCTAGCTGGGATAGTGGGTAACCATGCTTGGTTTGAGGGGCTGTAGACTATAGGAACTGAGATTGGAACTACTGCCCAGGACTGGAGCGCCACTGGGGACCATGAAGCATCTCATTTGACAAGGATTGAGAAAAGTTGGGCTCTCCTGTTTTTGATTGTGAGCCAGAACCAAAGAAGAGATGGTTGCAAATGGGGCCAGAGGAGAGAATTCATCTCACTATCATAGTTTTTTTCTGGACATTGTTTGAGACTTTTCTTTGGTGGATGTGTACACGTGCATATATGCGAGCCCAAAGACACACTTGTGTGTGCTGCCTCAGGTCCACCTCCTTACTTTAGTATTTATTTCCCTCCTAACCCCCCTCCCCGTGTGTGCGCATGTTGGGGGGGGGGCGCTTCTCAGTATGCAGGCCTGGCTGTCTTAGAACTCACTACATAAACCAGACAGAGACCTACCTCTCTCTGCCTCGCTGAGTATTGGGATTAAAGGAGTGTGCTATCATGTCTGTCTGCCCCTTTAAGTCAGGTTTGTTTTATTTATTTAAACTGGCTTGGCTCTTGTCAGGTAGGTCAGGCTGGCCGACCAGTGAGCTCCAGGAACTCAGCTGTCTCTGCCTTCCTAGGGCTGGGATTACAAGTGTATGCCACTTTGTCTGGGTTCCTGGGATCAAACTCAAGGCAAGCACATTATAACTGAGCCATCTTTCCTTCTGAGATAAGGTGTTATATAGCTTAGGCGGGCCTTGAACTCCTGGTACTCTATAATTTAGCCTCTCAAATGCTGAATTACTGAAGTGTGCCACCAAGCCTGGCTTGTTTTGATTCTACAGTGAAAATAGGTGTTTTTATTACTGGGACAAATTTGTAAATTTTCAAAGGACCTACTCACCTGGATAGGAGGCAGTGCTGCCCTGAGCTCAGATAGTGACATCAAGATGGATTTCAAGTGGTGGCTTGGCTCTAGAGTCCACTTTAAAGCTGCCAACCCTGCCTGTGTGTGTCCACCATTCTCAGTGACCAGGGTGAGAGCATGTGACTTTCATAGGTGGCCAGTCCCTAGTCTGCCCCCTCCCATGGAAAGAATGTCAGGATGGGTTTGTTTTTTAATCAGAGATTATAACTTTCTTGATAAAAGAACAAAATGCATAAATCCCAGACCCTGCATGGAGACTGCATGTCAAGAGGCATCTCCATGGAGCCCCATCATCCTGTGGCAGGGCCATGCTGGCCAAGGTGTCTGACTTGTGAATGCTTCTACTTAGATGAAAAGCATGCCCCTTGTGGAAAGGGCTCATTGTTCATGAGGCTTGAGGAACCCCAGGTTTTCCTGGAGCTGAGTTGGGTGGGCAGCAGCAGGCATCGGTTTCTACAGTGTGTATGTGGGGTTGCTCCTGAGCACCAGGCATCTGCTTGCCACCATTCCCTACTGCCATAACTCCTCCCCTTGCTCCCTACTTCACCTTCTTGCCGTGCTGAGCCTAGGTTAGCAAATGTCCCTCATCCCAGGCCACGATCCCTCCTGCCAGTCTGCCTTAATTATGTGAGCAGTAACATGCTTCTTCTCCTTGGGCGACTCTCTTGATGTCTGCTTCCTTCCCTTTTCCCTGGAGTTTAAGAAATACTTACATAATGTGAGGTGGAGTGAGATGTGACAAAGAATAGGTGGCTGGCTACAGGTAGCCATCCTCTTCAATGTACATCTGGCATGGTAGCTGGTCAGTCCAGGACAAGGCTGTGAAGTGGACTCCCATTTCATAGTGTCCGGTAGGCAGACCTCTCTCCTGCCATCCAAACTTGTGTGTGGCCACTGCTCAGCAGCTGTGTGAGGGTTGGCCTCACAGCAAGCCCTGTTCTGGTGTGTTTGACTGAGAGAACAAATCATTGAGAAAGATATCATTCTAGAGAATTAGCTCTGTGCTTCCCCCAAACACACCCCCAAGAGACCACTAAATGTCACAGAAATGCCTACTGCCATCCCTGGGGAGACTGGCTGGATCCACCAAGGGATAATCCATGAGCCAGCCCCCTAGGGGAAGAGTCTTAAGGGTAACAATGTGCTCAGAGCTTCAGAGAGCCAGTAGCTTGAAAGGTGGCGCCTTGGTCTTCCCATGCTGCCCTGGGTGGAGGACTGGTTCACAGTAGCAGTGAAAGCAGAAGCAGCCTGCTCTAAGAAGTCTCTGTAGAATATGCTGTGGGAGACAGGTGGCCTCACAGCTGCTTCCCTTTGCCTTTCAGTTGTTCCAAGTTGCCAGGAAGCTTCTGGGGCAGAGGATGTTCGAGAGACTAATGAAGATGACCTTCTATGGCCATTTTGTGGCTGGCGAGGACCAGGAGTCTATCAGGCCTCTGATCCGGCACAACAAAGCCTTTGGTGTTGGCTTCATCCTGGACTACGGAGTGGAGGAGGACCTGAGCCCCGAGGAGGCGGAGCGCAAAGAGATGGAGTAAGACCCGATTTTCTGGTGTAGCAAGGCACAGGCGTGACCCTGAAGTGCACCAGGATTGGAAGAGCCTTTGACCTGATTGCCAGTAGCCGCCATGGGTTCTACCTGGAATTCTTGCTTCCTGCAGATAGGAGCGCTGAGCTTTTGTGGGCCTACACCAGAGGAGGGTTGAGGATCTGCAAACACGACCCTGGCCATGTCCAGCCCCCCACATAGTCCTGTACAGTTTGAGGCTGTAGCTTTGAATTCTGAGTGGTTGAAAAGTATCAAAACAAGAACTGTATTTTTATAAAAACTATATAAAATTCAAATTGCCTTTTCAGTTTGCAAGGGCAGAGTGGTGTAATTGTATATCTTTTAAGACTGAGAACATGTGCCACCTTCCACTCACAGAAGCATTTGGTAGGGCTACACTCTGCCTTTCTAAGGAATCCTGACTGGACCTGCAGGTTCCAACTAGTCCTC
This sequence comes from Uromys caudimaculatus, assembly GCA_028551405.1. NCBI lineage: Eukaryota > Metazoa > Chordata > Mammalia > Rodentia > Muridae > Uromys > Uromys caudimaculatus. The sequence goes on from CM052713.1 coordinate 889,570, forward strand.
AAATAGTTTCCTAATCTGCAGATGGCTGTGCCTGCAGGGCATAGAACCTTGCTGACTAGGTTCAGCTAGGCACTCCTGGTCAGGAGGATTGTAGCAGGCAGTAATGTCGTGTGACAGGCAGCCTGGAGTCTCCTCCCGCTGGCACCAGCTTACTGCAAGGCCCTTCCCCAGGCAGCAAGTAGAAAGCACAGCTCACGGACCTGCCTTCTTGGCAACAGAACAGAGTGGCCTCATTCTGCCCTCTGGGGTAGACTCACTGGAGGCCTGTGCAAAACCAGCCCTTTCTTTGCAAAGTGCTACTGCCTGTGATCCTCCCTGACAGGCCCTTGCTTAGGTTTTGGGTCCTGAGTCTCTGGCTGCAGCTGTTCAATCTGTGTGAAGCTTAGGACAGGCCATGTCAGGCCTTTGGCTTGCCCCTGCTCCTCCCCAGGTAACAATTAGGAGGGGTTGGGGAAAAGCAGTCATGTGAGGCCACTGGCCCTGAGAACAGAATGTCCGAGCCCGGCCTCAACCTGGGGAGCCCAGCCCCTGCTTTGTGATTGGCCATTCTGAAGGCGGGGTGACCCAACCCCAGCATCCCCTTGTGATCCTCATAGATGCCTTGGGGATTTGGCTGTGGGCCTTTACCGAGGCTGCTGTTGAATAACTAAATGGATTCCACAGCCTCGGCCTAGATAGGGTGAACACTGAGTGCTCTCACCCGGGACTGCCTTGCTGTGAGAATGGATGGTAGGCTGGCCTGCCTGCCTGCCTGCCTGCCTGCAGGATTTACTCTTGTCTGTGCCTTTCTGTTGGCTGCTCAGCTTGTCATGGCTGTGTGTCCCACAGGAGCCTTGCTTGAACTCTGAGGTATCAGAAATAGTCCCTTCCGGACCTAACAGTGCCCACCCTCCAATGCCAACAAGCAAGTGGTGAGGATGCAGGTACAGTTCTCTGTGTCTGTGCCTTGAGAGGCTGCCTGCCTTCCACTGTAGTTGTAGAAGAGAAGAGGGTAAAACGTCGGGATTCTGAGTGTGTAAAGGGGTGCCCAGCAATCCCCACATGTCACCTCCCCAAAGGGAGAAGAACTTATAGAGCCCACTGGTTGCTCCTGACCAAGAGTGACCAGTCCCACTGACCCTGTGGGCAGCCACTTGAGGGTTCCTTTCAGGGAGGTACCTAGATACTGAGGCCTGTCCCTAGCTAATGGAAGAAGGCCCAGAATGCATGGAGACCAGACCTGGCAGTCATGCCTGCTGGTTAAACACGTTATCTACACTGTGGGCTTCGGAGTTACACAACCAAACCTGCCATTAGGGGTCACTGAGGACCTGAAAGGATTTCTGCTTAGGGAATCACCTGGCTGCCTGGCTCTGCACTGATAGCCCACAGGGGACTTTGGTGTGGTTGTACCTGAGACTGCTCTTATGGGACACATATCCTCCAGGAGCCTTGGCTCTCTGTCTCTGAGGGAAGGTGACACATGGGGATTGCCTGCTTCCTTATTACAGACTCAGATCATTGTCACAGAATGACATTGAATCATCCTTTCTTGCTACATATTATCATCATGAGGTCAGTGGAGCAATAGCTGTCTGCTTAGCTTCTGTCCCCTGGGCTGTGGCCTTGTGGGCTGAGGTGCTTGTGGGAGGCCTCAGACACTCAAGGATATGGCCCAGCCTCCTCGTAACTTCTAGCCCAAAGACTCCAGATAAGGCCCTGGTACAGGAGAGGAGGGCCCAGGACAAGGCTTCTCAGCATGCTGCTTGGTAGCCCAGCGTTACTGAAAGAATAGTGAGGCTCTTTGGTGGATAAGGCTCATTGATGGTAAGACCTGGAAGGCTCAATTACTGCCCTGCCTCCACTTCTTGCTCTGAAGAAGGTTGGGGAAGAAACACTGCTTCCTGGGGGGCCTCAGCATCCTGCCCTGCCCTGCCCTCTTGAGGACTTAGAGGCTCCAAGTGTAGTGGGAACCTGTGAGGTTTTCTTTTCTTCTTTGTTTGTTTTTATTTTTCAAGACAAGGTCTCTCTGTGTAGCCTTGGCTGTCCTGGAACTCATAGAGATCTGCCTACCTCTGCCTCCCAAGTGCTGAGATCAAAGGTGTGCGCCACCACCCCCTGGTTTGAGGTTCTCAGTTAGATGATAAGGTCTCATTTTCATCTTCTAAGGAAATTCCTGGTTGCTATTTAAAAAACTAGCCCAAGAGTCTTAGCAGTGGCTGGGCCTTAGAGTGGAAGAAGCCAGGGTACATGGGACTCTGTCCTGGGGACCGTAAGTGTTGGGGTGGAGGCACTGTTGCTGGACTGGAGGAGTCCTTTGTACAGGGTGGCTTCTGCCCTGTTCTCTTTGCCGGGCATCCCCAGTAAGGAATGCTGTACACACAGGAAGCCTGAGGTTCAGGAGGGGTTGACCCCTCCCTGGCCCAGGCGGTCATGCCAGGCCTAAGGAAGGACTGGGTTAATAATGCAAGTTGGTCTGTTCCTTGAGCCAGCCTTCTATCAAGTTCATGATCAGGTCCAGTGCTCAGCAGCCTCCTGGTGACCTCAGGTAACATAACTGACCTTTGCCTCCTCTGTCCTGCAGGTCCTGCACCTCTGAAGCAGAGAGAGATGGCAGTGGTGAGTTTCAGAACCTGTCTTCTCCTCACCCCAGCACATAGTCTGGTGGCCCAGGAGACATCTGGGCTTAGGGCCCGTGCCAGTCTTTGGGCCGGAGGCTGTTTCCTATGGCTTTGTGTACCTTCACATACCTGGTGAGATATAGGCTCCTTGTATTTTTAAGAGCTCGTCTAGGCAGACTTAGTGTCCTTGGCCTGCACTAGGCCACGGTCCAGGTCTTTGTGATGGAGGCTCTATTTGCCTGGCCTGGTTTAGCCAGGGGGATCCAAGTGAAAAGAGTAGCAGTGCCTATCAGGAGAGCAGCTGCAGCAAGGCCTAGTTAGAACCCATCAAGAGGGTTGTAGGCTCTAGGCTATTGGCCCATGTATGCTGGGATGGGCAGGGTGTTGAAGATGAAACTCTGAACCAGGATGGCATCTCTAATAGGGCCATGTGTCTACCTTCCCAGGAGCAAATAAGAGGGAGAAGCAGTATCAGGTCCACCCCGCCTTTGGAGACCGCAGAGATGGTGTCATCAGTGCCCGCACCTACTTCTATGCCAGTGAAGCCAAGTGTGACAACTACATGGAGAACTTACTGCAGTGTATCGAGGCCTCAGGTGGGGCCCCTGCTTTGCTAGTTGCTAGGCAGAGCCTTGGGCTTGTGTAGTCAGCACACTGGCATTTTGGTGGGGGGCATCTGGTTGCTCCTGATTGCTCTCTCTGGGGTTGTGTGCCCCAGTCCCTACTCCACTTGGCATTTCTGTGTTCTGTGGCCCTACATGGACGGCGTATAGTGCTGAAGGCATTAGGAGGCCCCCAGCAATGTGCAGGTCTCTCTGGCGTCTTTGCCTGGTGTCTTCTTGCATACAAAGGCTGTTTCATCAGCCCTCCCCATGTGGAAGGGCATTTAGGGGACTGGGTATAGCCATGGGGAGGAACTAGCTATTGAGCTGTTTTTGAAGAACAGGGAGCTGCAAGCAGCACCTGATCCTCCCTGACTCCGGCATCCACCTCCTCATCCACTCATGTCTCTTTCTTTGGATTCTGACAGGTGGAGCCAGTGACGGTGGTTTCTCAGCCATTAAGCTCACTGCACTGGGGAGACCACAGTTTCTGGTAAGTGGTAGCGCATTTGATCTGTAGAGGCTCTGCAGATCCTGGGGCTGCCATGTGCACTGAGAGACTGCAGATGTGCTCAGGTCTGGGCAGCTGTGAGCTGGGGCTACAGAGGCTGTCCCAGGGCTGGATGGAGGAGCTGGGCGCACACTGCAGTGAGGCTCACACCTGCACTGGCAGCTACAGTTCTCAGACGTGCTGACCAGGTGGAGACGGTTCTTCCATCAAATGGCTGCAGAGCAGGGACAGGCTGGGCGTGCTGCTGTGGACACGAAGCTGGAGGTGGCAGTCCTCCAGGTGAGCGGCCCTTCCCCTGCCCCTGGCTGATATGGGAAACAGCAAAGATGGAAAAGGAACTACAGCCCACTGGGAATAGAAATGGGGGCCTGGAATGAGTCCTGCTGTCATAGATGATATATGATATACTGTCAAACAGGCTCGTGGTGGGGTGAGTGCCAATGGACAGTGAGAGATGGCAGTACTGACTCTTTCTCACGTCTCAAGGAGAGCATCACAAAGATGGGCATTGCATCCAGAGCTGAGATCGAGGGGTGGTTCACACCAGAGACGCTGGGAGTGTCTGGGTAAGAGCTGGCATCTATCCCGGCATAGTCATGGTCTCAGCTGAGCCCCAGTGGCTTCTATTCCTGGTCATTTCCCAGGAAGGATGGGCCAAGGAAGTGACAGTATCGAGGGAACTGCTTTCTCAAATTACTCAACAGAAGTTGATAGCAAGATGGGAATCCCTGGGTATAGGCAACCTGGACACAGGACTTCTTAGAAAATGACCTGGGCCTCAGAGCATCTTCCTAAGAGCCACGCTGGCAGATGGCCATGTCCCATCCTTACAGCCAGAGGCTGGGACTAATGTTACCAGTAGCCCCCAGTCAAGTTGGGATGTGGGCTTGAGGTAGAGCTGCTGGCTCTCAGATGGCCCTGCCTAGCCCTGCACATTAGCTTCTCCAGCCGCCTGGAGAGATGACTGCATTCTGCCAGCCCTGCATCTTTGGCTCTTCCTTAAGGCTGACCTGGCCATGGAATGAATTCTCTGCATACTTTATATTTTTATTGCTATTGACCCATTGCAAAAGTGGTCATGCATTGGTTAACTGAGAGCAGCATTCAGTCTTAAAATCAAACACTAGGGTAGTTCATGAAGGTTGAGTTTGGGAATAGTCTTTTGAAGTATGGTTAATGTGTTGAGGACCCCCAAACACCCTAGTACCTGTTGGTAAAGCTGGGTGCTTGGACTCAGAATTTCTGGCAGCCTGCTCTGCTGACATGCCTTATCCCTCAGCACTGTGGACTTGCTGGACTGGAACAGCCTCATTGACAGCAGGACCCAGCTCTCCAGGCACCTGGTGGTCCCCAATGTGCAGGTACCTTCCCACCTCAATTCCATGTCTGCCCACTCAGGGGACTCATTATGACTGAGGTGCCATTCTTTCTGACCCCTCTGCAAAGACAAACCCAGTGTCCACAGTGCTCAGTAGGGCAGGGATCCATGTGGACCTTTACGCCCGAGGAGAATGGGTGTCTAGAGGGAGGGCCTTCCCCAGCCCACCTAGTCTTGTGTGTTGAGTCACCACAAGTCTTTAAGGCTGAACAGGGTTCAACTGGGTGGTGCTCATCTGGGGTCTCCTGGTCACTTGTACTCAGAGTGTGGCAGGGCCAGGTAGTCACATGTATTAAAGGTGATGCCAGCTGTCATATGGGCTTTCTCTCCAACACGATGGCCGGATTCCCAAAACAAGTGTCCCCTGGGATGAAGGTCGGCTAGAGCTGTATCAGCTTTTGCAGTCTGCTCTCAGGAGTCATGCCAGGTTCAGTCTGGCAAAGTGAGTTGCTAGTGTGGCCTGTGCTCAGGGGAAGGAGGTTGTGTGGAACCCCACCCACTTTAGATCATGAAGGAGAACACAAATTGTAGCTGAGAAAAGTGTCCTGCACAAGCTTCTTCTGTCATGTTCCCAGCCCAATCCCAGGGTTCAGTGTGTTCATTAAATCACTGCTCCAAGGTCATCGACAGACTTGGCACTGGTGTTTGTGGTCGGTGAGGCAAGGCTACCAGGATCAGTGCAATGAAGCTCATTAGCACAGCAGGAGCACCCTGAGCCCGGCTGCAGGCTGAGTGGGAGACCTCTGTGCTGCATGGGGTTTCCAGGTGCAGCCTGCCATTTTCATCAACAGTACCCTGCTGCTGCTGAAACAGTCTACTTGGCTCCTTGAAGGCCACATCCTGGTCCCATGCTGCAGGTTGGGTAGTACCCCATAGCCATGTTGCCTCCTGAGCTTTTACTAGTCCAAGTGGTGCCTGGTTGGTTGGGGTCTACATCCCCTTCCTTTGCCTTTCTTTGCATAGCTCCCTACAGTGGTAAAACTTTCTCAGGGTCCTAGGGAAGCCACAGAAGTAAATTCCTGGTGGTGCAGGCCGGGGTCTGGTAACAGCTTTCCTCACCTGGAGGACAGTGGGCTGGCTGGCACTCAGTTTAGGGCATTTTGTCATCACATCTAACTTGTTTAAGGCAAGGTACTGAGAAGTGTCCTCATTGGTCCATGGGGGGCAGGAGGGTAGACAGAAGACAGCATCCTGAAAGGTGATGCTGGCCTCAGGGTGGAGCGTTGTGGCCCATACTGGTCTGACTTGCACTGTGCTCTCAGACTGGCCAGCTGGAGCCCCTGCTGTCACGGTTCACGAAGCAGGAAGAACAGCAGATGAAGAGGATGCTGCAGAGGATGGACGTCCTAGCTAAGGTGTGAGCAGCCCCTGTGGGGGGTGGGGTAGAGGACAGTGGGTGTGCCCTACCTGTGTGAGTATGCGGGGGTGGGGGGGGTGCTGAGCATTAGGGGCCCCAGCACCTGAGCATCGGGTGGGCATCATCGACCTTGAGCCATAGATTCTTCCTCCCTGTGAACCTCTCAGAAAGCAAAAGAGGCAGGCGTGCGGCTAATGATTGACGCTGAACAGAGCTACTTCCAGCCAGCCATCAGCCGCCTGACCCTGGAGATGCAGCGCAGGTTCAATGTGGATAAGCCGTTCATCTTCAACACATTCCAGTGCTACCTCAAGGTACAGCCGGCCTCCTGCCTCCATCTCCCCGCCTGACCCCAGCACTTGGCTACAGACCCTTCTGTGGGCAGTGTGACCCACCACCCTGCAGGGATATCCGTTCCTATGAAGCCATGCAGGATCTGTTTGGCCCTGCTTTATGCAGAGACCAGAGCAGCACAGGTAAAGGAGCAGACTCCTAACTCTATACTGAGTTCAACTATCTAGGAAACAGGCCCTGCTCAGCGGCCACTCCCACTCAAGAGTATGTGTGTGGTCTGGCAAGATGGCTCAATAAGAACACTTGTTCTGCAAGCCCACTAGCCTGAGTTTGATTCCTAAATCCCATAGAGCCATTTCCTCCTCCAAGGTGCCTTCTGACTTCCACCTGTGCACGACAGTGCCTTGCATGCCCTGCCCCCAAATACTAACACAAAATGCAAATAAAAGTGTATGGGGCCCAAAGACAAGGAGCTCTTTCAGGATGTGCTGGGCCCTTCTGAAAACTTCGTATCTGACTCCGCCCATTATTTCTTAGCACAGGACCCCCTTAAGAATCTGAACAAAAGCAGTAGATTCCCCTGGAAGATTTGATAGAGCTAAAGAGATAGCCCTAGGAGCCCAGAAAATCCCCAACCCTAACCACTCAGCCCGAGGTTGCTAAGTTGCTTGGGGTCTCATGGGGACCCACATCTTGTTAGGTACCAAGAGGACATGATGTGTATGGGGCAGTCCCAGACAGGTGGCAATTTGCTCCTAACTGGCCAAGGAGACTCCAAAGTACACAGTAACTCCAGGCATCTGGGCCAACCACCCAGAGGACCATCTCAGGCTACACAGGAGGCTGTTGGTGGTAGAGGTTGGAGGCCCATCCACATTTTTCTCTCAGATCCTTTGAGTCGCACGTCTCTCAGGCAGTCCCTGGCTGGCCTAGGCACTTGAAGCTGATGTACACATGAAACAGGCCGTCCCTATGCTGCCACCAGTTGGGCTCCCTGTGACTTTAGGGCTTGGTCTTGCAGGATGCCTATGACAATGTGACCATGGATATGGAACTGGCTCGCCGTGAGGGCTGGTGTTTTGGGGCCAAGCTGGTACGTGGTGCATACATGGCCCAAGAGCGTGCCAGGGCTGTGGAGATTGGCTATGAGGACCCTGTCAACCCTACATATGAAGCCACCAATGCTATGTACCACAGGTGAGAGGCCTCCTGTGCCTTCTTGGAGCAATGCATGAGAACCTTGGCTCTGGGTGTGAGTGGCCCCACTAGGCAGAAGCCAGTTTCCTGAGGGCAAAGGTGCTATTTCTTCTGCTGTTATATATCACTTTTCCAAAACATCAAATTTCTCCTCTTTTGAATATGGAGTATAGACCTCTATGCTCCCTGTTAGCTCCTACGGTCACATAAAACAACAGATGTTTGCCTAACATGCCTGAAGCCCTGGGTTTGAGCTCCAGCACCACACAAACCAGGCATAATGGTGTACCCTTTAATCCCAGCACTTAGGAGGAGGCAGGAAGATCAGTAGTTCAAAGTCGTCCTTGGCTTCAAAGTGGGTTTGAAATCAGCCTGAGATACCTGAGATGGGAGAGAGAGCCCCATCCCAGATGCCCGGCTTGCTGTATGTGGCTGGCTCAACCTATTAGGTTCTCAGCTCCCATGGCACTCAAGAGTGGCACGGCTGTTCTTTCTGATGTTTATCTCTGGGATCTTTAGTGCAGTTGTTCTGTACTATGGAAAATGATCTCTGCTGCTGGGCTTTCAGTTTCGGATAAGTTTATTAAGCATATAGCAAACAAAAGTAAAAGAATAAACAGCAAATTACAGGTAGAGAGAAGCAGCAGATAGTAAAACATTACCAAATCACTGGCTCGCAAAGTCGAGCAGAGACAGCTGGAGTAGGTGATTAGAGCAAACAAAAGGTAATGGCAAAGCAGGGTGGGTGCACCACAGTAGAAATGCCTCTCATGCTGCAGCCCCGGATGGAGCATCCTGAACACAGCCATGTTCTCTGCAGGACCAGCTTCTGCGTTTCTTACTGTAAACATTTTATGTTATGATAAGTGATGTCAACTTCTGTTGGAGGTCTTTTTTTTTTTTTTTTAATGATGTATTTATTTATTTATTTATTTTATGTATGAGTCCACTATAGCTGTCTTCAGACAGACCAGAAGAGGGCATCGGATCCCATTACAGATGGTTGTGAGCCACCATGTGGTTGCTGGGAATTGAACTCAGGACCTCTGGAAGAGCAGTCAGTGTTCTTAGCTGCTGAGCCATGTCTCCAGCCCCACGGTTGGAAGTCTTTAACTTCTAGCTGTTCTTGAGGACATCCTGTTTTTAACACCGTTAGCCATTGCTCTCCCTTCCATGGTGATAGAATCCAGGCGTCAGACTGAAAGATAATGGGTTTAAGAGGACTTCCGGACAGAAATACACTTTGATCTGGACTTCCAGAGCCAGCGTCTCAGTGAAGTCAAACAGCACATGACAGCTTACCTGCACAGCCTTCACTGCCTGTGCATGCAGCACAGCCTCACGTGCCCTCCCCATGGATGTCATGTTTGCTTACTGCACACCTGAGGCCGCCTCCTTGGGCTCCTGCTGTGTCCTGCTCTTCCACTTCAGAAGTCCACTGCATATCCAGGCTAGGCCACACACCCACATTTACACCACATTTAGACTGCACTCTGTCCTCTGCCCCTTGTCTCTTCATTGAATTACTCCATCTCCTGTGTCAGCAGTCAGCAGCACGGATACCCAAGGGTGCGTGCTCAGACTCAGGAAGTCTGGTTGCTGTGCCAGGGACTCACTGACCATCCCATCCTACATTCATGTGCAGTGACAGGTGGTGTTTGAGGGCACAGCTGGAGTATATTCCTAGAAGCTGACCTGCTGGCTCAGAGCACCTGTGTTGTTCAGCCTGGCAGTGTCCTTGGTGACAAGAACACTGAGACTCTGTGGTGTTCAAGGATACCCACCCTGCCTGAGACCTCCACTTCCTTTTATTTCTTGAAGAGCTGGGAGTGTGCTATAGGGCTCCTTCCCAGAAGTGGAGTCACAGGTCCAGGCATGCCCTGCATGCCCTGGTGGGATGGTGTTGGGCCTTCCTTTTTACAGAATATTGCTGCTAAGGGGATGTAAGCAATCCCTGATAGAACACCAACGATGGACTGATACCACCCAAACTAGTTTGGTCAGCCAATGAATTTATCTGGGGGTCACTTTTGTGAAAAGGGGTGACTCAAGCAGTGGCATCAGTGAGAAGCCTGCCCCAGCAGAGAGGACAGCTGAGCAGAAGCTGCATCCCCGGTACTCCCTAAACAGCCTGTGGGCAGTTCCACATAACCCTGCCCTCGCCAGTGCTCACTGCTTTTCTAACCTTGGAATGGGCCTTGTGACTCTAACTAACTGGGTTTCTTGTACTGTTTCAGTGAGTTCCTATGGTAAATGTCCTCATCTTCTCGCATCTCAGGAGCCTCTCCCTCCTTCCAGGCAGGGACAGTTCCCATACAACAGCTGGGGAGACCAGGTGCTGTCCTCCTCTGTGAGGTTCTGGCTGTTGTCACCACACCCACCACCACCCCTCCTTTTGCTCTTCAGCCTGGGTTCTGCAATGCCTCTTTTCTCTGCAGAGCTAACAGGGGTTCAGGTGGTGGTTGGCCTGGAGCCAAGCTTAGGTAGGACTGTCCCTGTCCCAGGTGCCTTAACTATGTTCTGGAAGAGCTGAAGCACAGCACCAAGGCAGAGGTGATGGTGGCTTCCCACAATGAGGACACCGTGCGCTTCACATTGTGCAGGTAGGTTCTGCCAGCCTGACATGGAGAGTGTTGGACAGCTGCCCCACATTCCAACCTAGGCAGTGCTAGTAAAATGTAGTGGAAGCAGGCTGGGGCAATGACTGAGAAGTGCTTGCCACACAAGCATGAGGCCTCTAGCCTGACTCGTAAAGAGCTGGCTGTGGCAGTAAGACTTGTAACAAGCCCAGCACTGGGGAGGCAGAGGTGGAATTTCATCAGTGAGCTCTGGAATGACAGACCAGTGGATGGCTCCTGAGAACAGTACCCAAGATGGTCCTCTGGTCACATGTATGCACATACATGAACACTATAAGCACAGATATATGAAATGCAATGTAATCCAGTCATAGCTGTACATTTTCTAGTAGCAAGGTTTAAAATGAAGTTATTTCAATATATTTTTTTTGAGTCTTCAACATGTTGATAGCATTTGAAGCTGTAGTCCACTTTCCATTCTGAGCAAATGGTGGCTGTGTGGCCAGCATGGGAGAATAAGGCAGGGCTAAGGTGTCAGCCACTGGAGCAAAGGCTCAAAGTGCTAGTACGTACGTACATATGTGTGTGCGTGTGCACACTCATGGGCACATGTGTCCACAGGGGAGAGATGGAGAAGGGGTGTCAGAGGCAGTGGAAGGGCAAAGGACAAGTTTGCTGCCCTGGCCTTGTGGGCAGGGAGGTTGTACTGGGAAGGCCTAGATAGCTACAGCAGAGCCCACATTCCTCCCCCCACCCCCCCACAGGGGACAATGACTAGAATGTAGTTGAAGGGGGAAGGGCTGAGAGATACATCAGCGACCTGTGTCTTGGGGTGGATCCTTACTAGCCTGGCCCCTTTCCACAGGATGAAGGAGTTAGGCCTGCATCCTGCTGATGGTCAGGTGTGCTTCGGACAGCTGCTGGGGATGTGTGACCAAATTAGCTTCCCACTAGGTGAACTGGATTGTCCTGGGCGGGTCCATGGTGGCAGGGTACACCATGTTGTGTGGGGGTACTCACTGCTCCTCCTGTGTATGTGCAGGCCAGGCAGGCTTTTCTGTGTACAAGTATGTACCCTACGGCCCTGTGATGGAGGTACTCCCTTACCTGTCCCGCCGTGCCCTGGAGAACAGCAGCATCATGAAGGGCGCTCAGCAAGAGAGGCAGCTGCTCTGGCAGGAGCTCCGCAGGCGGCTGCGCACTGGCAGCCTCTTCCACCATCCGGCCTAGTCACTGCAGGGGCTGTGCCTACACCTACTCCACTCAACCTGTTACCTCTGGGGTTTCAGGCAGGGTGCAGCTTGAGGTTGGGCTGGGGTTCCTTAGCCCAACCTGCCCAGACACAGTTCACTTTTTTATGCCCAAGCCTTTGAGGTGCTGCCCTCTGGGACTTCCTGCACCTCCAGGAGCAGACACTCAGGAACCAGGTCAGCTAGAGCCCCTGGGAGCTGCCCCACTAATCTGAGTAAGCACTGACCACCTCTGCAGGCTGCAGAGCCCTAGTCCAGAACTAACCTGCCAGGGTCTAACCCATCTTCTCTGCACTGGGCAGAGGACAGATTGGGAAGCCTGTTTAGTCAATAAATTGTCCTGTAACTGAGTCACCACCTTTCTCTTGGTACCTGCACATGAAGTCAGCTCTGGGCATCAGAGGCCATTCCAGTCCAGAAACTGGGGACAACACCTCTGCCAGGCTGCAGTGACACCCTTTTATTCCACATCCCAGATTCAGATGCCTGCACAGTTGCTGCAGCCCGGCTCCCGTCCAGCCTCTCTATGCCCTCCACCCCAGTAGCTGAAGTCCTAGCTGGGTCTGTGGCATGCATCCCGCTAGGCTCTTCAGTTCCTTCCAGCATTTTGGCTGTGTTAATTAGGGACCTAACAATGCAATGCCTAAGGGCTTGGCTGGGGTACCCCAGAAGGGCACTGTCACATGGTGGCTGCCGCTCTGCTGGCTCCAACATGGCTAGAGCCACTAGGAAAGGATCCTATATAGCACAGACACAAACCATGTCCTGGGCTCTTTATTTTTCTAGGCTGTACCAGCTTGGGTTTTAGATCTTCCATCTAGGGCTGGGCTGTCAAGGAAGGGGCTGTACAGGAACAAGGCAAACCCAAGCCTGGAGGGGATGTGGGATATGTCCAGAGGGGAAGGTGCTAGAGCCAACATTCCCACTCGTCAGTCAGTCACGGGGCCTTTTCATGACACCATTCCTATTGCTTGGACCCTTCCCCTCCAAATCTGAACAGTGAGTGGCAGCAGGCATAGCCAGGGTCTAATCAGCCTCTCAGAGAGATCAGACCTGTTGGCAGCTGAACAGTCAGTAGCCCCAACACAGACAGGGCTGTGGTGCCAGCCATCCTAGGCAGCAGAGGACAGCAAGGACCCAGCCCTCCAACTTGGTCACAGAGCTGCCTTTCCCACTTGGCAGCCCCTCTGCTGCAGCTTCCTGATGAGCTCCAGTAGGTTCATCTGCAGCGTCAGCTCCTGGGGTGTAAAGAGGCCTGGTAAGGACCGGCTGACACCTTGGCCTAAGACTACAAGGGCCTAGGTGTCAGGTAATGAAGCTAAGGGCGTGATCTTCCTGTGGAAGCTGACCATGGCCAGGAGAAGGGAGAATCTGGGCCTTTGTGCCTAGTAGGGCCACTCTGACTGACTCACAGTGGGACAGGAGGCAGCATGCTGGAGATAGGAAGAAACCTCTGCAAGTTTAGACCGGTGGGTACTGCCCCAGGGCTAGCATGCTCACCTTCCTGTGCTCTTTACAGGGTCTTTCACCTAAACTCTCTCTCACTGACTCTGGGCTTCACTAGGAAACAGTGTGCTAAGACTCCAGATGGACTTGGTGTATTGACATATGCCCATAATCCCTGCACTTAGAAGCTGAGGCAGGAGGACTCAAGTTCAAGGCCATAGCAGATCTTGTCTCATAAATAGAGAAAGAAAGAAAAGAAGAAAGAAAGAAAACAAATAAGAGAAACATCACCCCCAACCAAAAGAAAAGAAAACCTGAAACACAAGTTCCAGATAGAGCTGAACTTTCGGGGGCCAGGGACACAGGCTGTGGCAGGGCTGGCTGAGGTGCTGACCTGAGGATTAGTGGTCACATAGAAACCAGCTACCCCCGCCTTCTCCAGTGTGCTCTGCTGGTCGGCAACCTTCCGGTCCAGTTCCAGGACAATCTTTTGGTCCATTGCCTGCTGCTCCTCCCGGATCCGATGTTCCATGGCCTGCCATGGCTCTAATGAGGGTGGCTCCTGCTAGGGCTTCCGCCCGGGGATGCCTTAAACACAAGCTCCCACCTGCTACTTCCTTCTGGCTGCCCTGCCCACCACAGTGGTTCTGGTTACAGGGTGTCCTTGCTTGTGGGTTAGCAGAGGGGCTCCATAAGGTTCCCCAACAGCTGGAAATGCCTTTGAAACCTGTCATTCACCCCAAAACCAAGGTTTGTTCATTTCCTGGGGGTCTACATCTGACCCTGAGCTCCCTGGTAAGTGTGTCCCGACTCAGTGACTGATTTATGCAGCTCTAGCCCACAGAGATGCTTGTTTGCCAGGACAGAGGGTGACAGATGGGCTGTGACTCTCCTCTTAGCTAGGGCACACCTCAGTCACCGTGGGGGACTCACCAAACCTCCAGCACCCATTAGCTCAGCTTCTGAACCACCCTCTGCCCCACCACCGAGCCAGCTAGTACCCATAAGGAGTCAGGCCCCACTCCTACCTCCAGCTCACGCTGCTGAGCTGCCTGGAGCACTGGCAAGTTGTGGGGCCGGCAGGACTGCTGGGCTTCCAGATGCTTTTGCCTCAGAGTCTGTCTGAGCACTGGGAGGGAGGGAGAGATCTATCACCTAGAGCAGGTGTTGGGAAGACAGGGGCAGCTGGGCGAGAGGCCTAGTTCAAGGGACTCTAAGGAAGCCCTTCCCAGACAGCTGTAGGGAGTTCTAGTCCCTGAAAGACTGCTCAGCCAGCAGCACCCTCCCTCACCTCCATGGTGCTGAGGGCTGCGGAGGTTAGGTGGGTACAGCAAAGATCAGAGCTCAGTACACCCAGGGCAGGGACAGGAGGCAAACAGGTGCCTGAGGCAGGCGGTCTTTGGGCTCAGGTGGCCCAGTTCTAGCTGTGCTATCTTGGACATCCTCCACAGGACATCACGCAGGGACTCTGGGTGAATACTGAAGTATTCAAGAGCCAAAAGCCTATAAAAGGAGGAAGGGCTCTGTCTGCCAGCAGTGCTTGTGTCACAAATCAAGTTTGGTGCTACGCTATGGGTAAGCAGAGCAGCCCCTGTTGGCAGCCAGGAGGTGAATGGGGTACACTGGCCCATACTGTGAGCCTACAGGGTTCTGCACTGGGAAGTCCTTACCCTCTGCCAGCAAGCAAACTACCTGGTCCCTGGTAAACTGCTACCTACACACATAGATGTATACAAACCATCTGCCCTAATGGGCAGGGAGATGGAGCACAGGATGATAAGGAATCGCTATCACAAAATGGAGCACACCAGACCCATCAGAGCATAAAACCAGAGTGTGGCCGGCCGGCTTCGAGAAAGCCTAACATTCTTACTCCTAAAGAGATTCATGGGACAGCTCTATTCAGAAAGGTCCCTCAGGTTCCCTTAAATCCGATAGTCTCAGTAGTGCTTACAGCCTCCCCTAGGTCTTGGAAACTGAGTCCATCATACGTCCATCAACACAAGGGCAAGAAAGAGATGGCCTGATTGTCTGGTTGCAATGAATATGAAGTAGTCCCAAAGCTTGGGGTGGCAAGTACCTGCGTGAGACATCATCTCCTTCGGTCACTTATCCAATACTGAAAACCATCCCAGGTCAGTTCCCAGAGTCCACACTGGCTCCCTGCTCACAAGGGACCTGGCCATGATAGTCCAAGGAAACCAAGGTGGCCCAGGTCAGCCATCACCCTCTGGATGTGGCTGAAGGCAGCAGAGGCTCTCACTGCCAGGGGTACCAGCCTAGTCCAAGCCTTCTGAGAGACAATTAGGTAAGGCTTGAAGCAGGTTCCAAGAACATCCCACCAAAAGGGCTCTAGAGGATACTAGCCAGCTCCGTAGTGACATCAGCGGAAAAAGAAGCAGTCAGTAAACTCCACATGAGCTCACTGAGCTTCAGGTTTGGTAGCTCAAAAATTACAGAAATACAGGAAGACATTCTGGGCAGTGCAAGTTAGTTTTATGTCCGCTTGACACAGCCTAAAGTCATCTGAGAGGAGGCAACCTCAATTAAGAGAATGTCCTTATAAGACTAACGTGGTTGATGGGTGTAGGACCCAGCCCATTGTGGGTGGTGTCATCCCTGGGCCGGTGATCTTGAGTTCTATAAGAAAGCAGACTGAATAAGCCATGGGGAGCAATCTGGTAAGCAGTACCCTACCATGGGCTCTGCATCAGCTCCTGCCTCCAGGTTCCTGCCCTGACTTCCTCCAGGGATGAAGTGATGTGGAAGTGTAAGCCGATAAACCCTCTCCTCAAGCTGAGTTTAATCATGGTTTTTCACCACAGCTATAGTAACCCTACCTAGGACACCATGCCTACCTCCGGCCTCCACAAGCATGAACACACAAGTGCACACACATATGTATACACACCTACATGAACACTACACATAAACACATCCAACAACATACATAAAAGAACGATGTATCATGAACATACAGGATGTAGTTCCAGAATACAATTCATTTCTGGACTTTAGAAATCAGTGTCTCACGGAAGTGACAGAAAAACCACCTGATCATCTCCACAGGAACTGGAAACGATTTCAACAAAATCCAACACCTGTCTCTAATGGGGAAATCCTTTCTGGCAGCACACAGGCATTGCCAGGAAGGCATAGTATGTTTGCCTGTAAATGTTGCTCAATATAGAAAACCTACTTAACAGGTGAGAGGCCCTGGGTTCAGGCCTCAGTATCAAAATCCAAAGTAATAGCGAAGCCCAAAGATCTATAGCATAGTATTAGTGGTGAGCATGGGGACATCGTCACACTGTTCTTTCCCAAAATGTTTGAACCGAGTCACGCTTGAACAAATAAAACGGAAGGGAGATCTGATAGTACAACGGGAGGTGCCTAGTATAATTTATAGGAGGTGATCAAGCCTGATTCTCAAATGGGAAGGTGCTGGAGTAACGGATTATCTAACCGGTAACACACAGCTATCAACGGACCTACAAGCAGCGATGTCCATCATGCCTAGGACGCTGTGGTCACTCTAGGGAACGCGAGGAAGAAGCTTCTGGACGGCAGACTAAAAGGGTCAGCATGGCTCTGCACCCCTTGACCCAAGGCTCCAGCGGCAAGGGTTGCCCTAGGAAGGTCCCGCCCCCGCCCGCCCCCCGCACCTCGGTGTTCGTTCTGCAGCCGCAGTCGCTGGTTGTAGAGGCTCTTCTCGGTGAGGTGCTGAATCTCCAGAAGCCCCTGCACGATCTCAAACACTGTTCCGTCGAGCAGCGCCAGGGCCAAGTCGCTGAGCGTGGTGTAGGACAGGCGCTGCTGAAAGGAGCTGCGGGTAGATCGCCGGGTGAGCGCGGCCCCGGCCCCGGTCCCGGTCCCAGCCTCAGTCCCCGTCCTCCCGCCGCCCGTCGCCGCGCACCTGGGCAGCTCCTTGACCAGGCTCTGTAGCGCTGACAGCAGCTGGTAGTGCCGCTCCTGCTGACGGGCCCGGTCTGCCGCCTCGTCCCCGGCGCCCGCGTAGCGGTCCATAGCGCGGTCTCCCGCCGCCCCTCGAGTCGGTCTTTTTGGGTGTTCGGGCGCGCCCCGCCCCCTTACGTCATTCTCCAGCGCGGGTGACGCATGCGCCCCGCCCCTCCGGTCAGTCACGGGCTGGCTCAGCGCGGTGCGTCACGCACAATAAGACGCGCCCCTCCCCTCCAAGGGGACTTCTAGTAGACACTCTTTGTCCTAAGGACAAGTAGGGGCACGCTGAGCTCCCATGTGGAGCTGTCCTTGGAAGCGCGTGCCCAGGGCTCTGCGTCCTGGTGTTTTAAAGAAGCCAGTCAGGCCTGCGCTTAGTGTGCATAGCCTGAGGCCACTGGAGGTCGGACGCAGCAGGTAGTGCTCCACCCTGGGAGACCTCAGGAGAACCGTACGGGGGAAATCTAGCTTCTCTTTAGGGTTCTTACTTTCATTAATAAAAGAAATTAGGACAATTTTATTAGAGTTAAAAGATATCCACCCCCACAAGGAAACCTCAGCAACTGCCTGGAAGTGGCGAATAGACGAGAAAGGGGTCTTGCGAAGTTGAACTCATGCTGTCTCAGTGAGCCAGCCCCAGCCCCTGGCAGTGTCAACATTCATAATTTAGCTTGCAGCGTGAATAAGAGAAACACCTTCCTACAGCAGGTTTTTTTGTCCTAAGCTGCTGTTGACAGGCTTGCGCTTCTAGAATTACATTCCCTGCAGTGCCGTCTTTTTTTCCTTTTATTATTTTAAATATAACTCTGTTGAAGCATTCTGGTTGCTTTCTTTTTGTCTTCCCTTTTGCCACGATAAGCTCTGAAGTAGTGAATTCAGATCTGGATAACTTATAAATTACAGTGAAGAAACCCTGTGAAGTTTGAATGCAAATGACCCCATAGCCTCAGATATTCCTGGAAATTTGGTCCGCAGTTGGTGGAATTGTTCAGGAAGGATTAGGAGGTGTGGCTTTGTTGGACAAAGTGTCACTGAGGGCTGGTTTTGAGATTTTTAAAACCCATACCATGCATATTCATTCATTCATTCTCTCTCTCTCTCTCTCTCTCTCTCTCTCTCTCTCTCTCATCTCATCACTACTTCATGCTTATGGATTGAGATGTAAGCTATCAGCTATTGCCCCAGGGCCATGCCTGCCTGCCTGGTGCTACACTCCCTGCCATGATGGTCCTGGAGTCACCTTCTGAAGCTGTAAGACCCCAATAAACCCTTTGATAAGTTGTCTTGTTCATGGTGTCCGCACACCAATAGAAAAGCCACTGAAGCACCTGTACGTGGAGAAGTAATTTGCATGAGTAAATATACTCCAAAGTAACTGTAATTTAATGTTGACAGTATACCAAATTATGGTGAATCATTTAAATCATACATTTAAAAGTCACGATCTGCTGCTGGGAATGTAGCTTAGTTGGTAGAGTGTTGCCTAGCATTCAAGATGCAGTGGGGCTCTTTGTGCAGTACCCAGGCATGGTGCTGCATGCCTGGAATCTCAGTAATCAGGAATTGCAGGCATGATCAGATACTCAGGGTCATGTCTGGCTACACAGTGAATTCTAGGCTGGCCTGAGATGCAGTAGACCCTGGCTCCAAAAGAATGTCATTAAATGTTCGCATACTCAACTCTGGATATTGGAGTGTAAGCCATTCTTGAATGTCTTTTTAGCACCCTGATTAAGACACAAACTAACAGAATCCAAACAGGGACACATGCCTGAGACACATAATTTTAGTGTGTATCCTACAATGTCCCGTGACAGCTGAGAGCCAAGTCACATTGCCCTCTAGGCCACATATAACAGCCTATGACAGCTGAGAAGGATGAAGGCTAGAGTAGCCATGGTACCGTGCCATCTGTGATATCACATGACAGCTAATGGAAGATACATGCCTCTTCCATATCATGTCACTTAGTCAGGGATGGAGACTGTCATATTACATAATGATTCCCCACAGTGACCAGAGGAGAACAGAGCACTGTGTTGTGTCACATCAGGCCACTGTGCATATATGGTTCCTTCAGATGGTCAGGAGTGGAGGCTAGAGTTAATAGCGTTTTACCCTGTTGCTTAGTATGACAGTACAGAGGTGGCATGCAGACAATGAGCCATAGTCTGCCATAGGGATGATGTGACATCACCTGTGATATTGTAATGCCGGGGCTGCAATCCGTCCTTATGGGAATAAGGAATGTGTTTATTCTCAGCTGTTAGACCAAGGAGGCTGTAAGCATATCAGTTCTGGGTCTTCACACTACATAACATAAAATGGCATGTACGATATGAGCTGGGATACAGGCCTGAGATATATTGATATATTACATATATATAAATATATATATGTATATGTATCAGCTGAGAAGAGAGAGGCATCAGTCACGTGTCGCTGTGTAACACATGGTACTACCTAACAACTGAGAGAAGGCTCAAATTGGCTTGCACTATGTCACGTAAGATATATGATAACCGAGGCACATTTTTTGGTCACTACATAATGCATCTAATATCTAATGTTTATGTAATAATTATAAGACAACCCAGAGAGGGACCAGACCTTGATTCATAATGTTACAATGTTACTGAGGATGTCATGTAACATCAAGGACTATAAATGTCAGCTGTATTATGTCACTGGAGTATACTAAACCCTGCAGTGACTTAAAGAGGGGACATGCATCTTATTCATGTCTATGTGCATCACGATGTCACGTATGTATCATATAACTTTGGGAGAAGATACAATCTCCACTCACCTTAAGCTGTGTTGTCATGTAACAGCAGGCAGGTGCATTAGGACACTGTGAAAAGTAGGACAGCTGCTAAAGGGAATGTGGAGACTAAAGGCACACCTGGTCACTGTGTATTATAAAATACCACACAGCAGCCAAAGGTGGTGAAAACGCAAGTCGTGCTGTATCATTGGGTTGTATATATAAGACTAGTCTCTGTACCAACAACATCAGGGTTCCTGAATGACTGAATGCAGGTTAAATCTATGAACCATTGTGTTCAGCAGCATTCAGTGTGTGTAGGACGTTGGTCATATATGTGTGTATGCATGTATGTATATCCATATATATACAAATATGTATGTGCATATATAAATATATTTAGCCTGTGTTTAAGTACATGAGTGATTAAGATTGAAGCACTGTGCTTAGAAAGATAGGATTCCAGCACTGTATTATCTGTCTATCTATCTATCTATCTATCTATCTATCTATCTATCTATCTATCTATCTATCTATCTAAGGCATGGTCTCTCTGTATAGCCCTGGCTGTTCTGGAACTCACTCTGTAGTCCAGGCTGGCCTGAGCCTCACAGAGATCCTCGGGCCTCTGCCTCCCAAACGCCGTGTTTAGCAGCATTAGCCACGTTAGTAAGGGAGCCTCACGTCACCCCTGTGAATCATTATGCTTGCATTGTCCATCTGATACTGTCAACCCATGCAGGTGGCGACTTGTGCTTATTAAGGGGCAGATTTCTGAATGACTCTACGTTGCACGTTCTCTATGAAAGCAGCCTCACAGAAGGTGGTGTGAGTACTGAAGTCTTCATGTACAAGACTGCCGGAGTGGAACACTGCCTTGAGGTGATGCTGTGTTTACAAGTTTCCCACAGTGAGCACCACTAGACTTAGCTGACTTAGTTATCTCAGGGGAACACTGTATTTAGCTATGTGTGGTGCACATAATAGGTACTTTGGGAATGTGCTTTAACTCTCTCTAACAGCTCGGCATGTGAACAACAAAGCATATTATCATCTCTGAGAAATACTTTCTTGAGCATTGTACACTGCATGTAACATTTTGTTCAATGACAGTTGTTTTAAATGCTATCTACCAGATGTATGTGTATGGGTTACAGAATCCCAGTCTCTGAGAATGGTTTCCAGTAGACAATAACACAAGTGTTCAGAGTATGTCAGCAGCTCCTCACCTGGACCAGACGGCCTCCAGAGGCTTCTGAGTGGTAGCTTGTGGTCTGGAAAATATAGGCTGGTGTATTTAAAGTGCTGTAAGCGGGAGAAGCCCTGCCAACCAAGAATACTATATACAACAAAATTTTTCATTACACTGGAGATAAAATTAAAATATTATCAGTTGGGGATGCTGCTCAGTTGTAAAGCACTTGCCTACTGTCTTAGTCACTGTTGCTGTGAAGACACAAAGACCAGGGCTACTCCTATAAAAGAAAGCATTTAACTGGGGGCTTGCTCATACTTTGGTCTATTATCCTTATGGCAGGGAGCATGGTGGCATGCAGGCAGGAACAGTAGCTCACTCTCCCCCCCCCCCCATGTGCTCCACACATAGCTAAATACAGTGTTCCTCTGAGATAACCTAAGTCTCTCTCTTTTTATCTTTCTCTGAGAGAGAGAGAGAGAGAGAGAGAGAGAGAGAGAGAGAGAGAGAGAGAGAGAGAGAGCGCAGCACGAGCCAGCCTAGGTCTGACATGGGCTTTTGAAACCTCAAAGCTCACCACCAGTGGGACACTTATTCCAACAAGGCTACACACCTCCTAATCCTTCTAATTATTTCAAAGAGTCCCTCTCCCTGGTGGTTAAGCATTCAAATTCATGAGCCTATGGGGGCCATTCTCATTCAAACCTTCATACCTACTATGTATGTTCTAGGTTCAGTCATTAGAACCACCAAAGAAACTAAATTTAAAAAGGAAAGAAAAGAAATTAAGATATCCCCAGCTAAGCAAAAGCTGAAAAAGTTGGTTACTATTAAGCAGGATGAACAAGCAATGCTGTAGGCAACAATAGCACAGACAAGACCAACTGTGAATAGGGAAATAAACATAAACCCCAAGGGTGCAGACGCGGCACACATACCTTGGAGAAACTAACATCTCTCTAATTGGACTATTTACCAAGAGAGCACCATACCTGGTCATGAAAGCCAGCCAACTCCCCAGAGCTAGTGGATCATGGAGCTTGGATAAGAGTCTGCAGCCACTACTTTACTAAACCAGCGTAATATAACTAAATTACAAACCATTGTCCTTATACCCACAGATAAAAGTAGTCCTCACCCTGAAGGAAATTTCTCTTTGCAGTAGATGAAGATTATTACAGAAAACTACAACCAATCACAATACAGAGTTGTGGAACCCAGCCCCAAGTGTAGCAACAAGTAATGAAAAAATAAGTCATGAAAAAAAATTTGTTTGAGACAGGGTTTCTCCGTGTAGCCCTGGCTGTCCTGGAACTCACTCTGTAGACCAGGCTGGCCTCTAGTTCAGATATCTGCTTGGCTCTGTCTCCTGAGTGCTGGGATTAAAGGTGTGTGCCACTAATTCTGGCTTTTAAGAGGCCATAAATTTGAAAGAGAGCAAAGAGAGATGTACAGGAGAATTTGGAGGGAGGGAAAGGATGAAGAAAATGATGCAATTATATTATAATCTCAAAAAATAAAATAAATAATTAAAAAAGGGATTTGAGTCAGTGCTCTGTCCTAGAATTTGCTATGTAGACCAGGCTGGCTTTGAGCTCACGAGATCCACCTACCTCTGCCTCCCAAGTGCTGGAATTAACGGTGTGTGCCTCTGCTGCACCTGGTCAATAAAAGGAAGTGTTAACAAGTTCTTCAAGTTTTGGTGCTTACTAAAGATGACACTGCGACATCAGCCTCCTGAAAATAAACGTGAACACGGCTGCAGAGGGAAAGCCTTTGGAATAACTTGATACAAAGCTCCAGTTTCCATTCTTCCACCGGTACTGACAGACAAAGAGCAGAAGATTCGTTCACATCTATATTGATAGGTAACATTTATGTAAATCGTGATTTGTAAACTCTATAATACAAAACTGATAGAACAGTGGAGGCGGTGATGGAAAGGAGTAACATTTCGTGTGTGTGTGTGTGTGTGTGTGTGTGTGTGTGTGTGTGTGTGTGTGTGTGTTCCATGTGTGTTCTGGTGCCTAAGGAGGCAGGAGAAGGCATTGGATCACCGAAAACTGGAATTTCAGGTGATTGTGGGCCACCTGCTGTGGGTGCTGGTAACTAACTGGTCCTCTGGAAGAGCATCTTTCCAGCCCTAAGGAGAAGAGTTTAATATCTAAATCTACGTTCTTCATGTTTTCCCGCATATGTGGCTCCCACCCATGATGCCCATGTGTGTGAAACAGTTTCCAGGTGAGACTGGTCTGGAGGAGGCAGCAAGGACGTGCCAGTGTCATCGGCTGACACTTGCTGCTCAAGTTTCAACCCTGGCATCTTTTTTTCCTTTTTTGTGGTAGAAAACCGCACAAAAATGCAATTGATAGTGAAAGTAAAATCATAAGCAAAGTCACGGCTTCAGAATGGCTGTTCCAAGTGGATAAAAGATCATTGAGACTTGCAGGGCGGAGAACAGGTGTTGGAATGCTTACCTTCACCTAGCTGTGTGATGCTCTTATTTGTGAGTTCACAATGGCAATTTTTATTTGTTAAATAAAAAAGGAAAGACATTCTTATCTGTCTAAAATCAATTAACATAACTTTAGGATGTTTTATATAACCCTCATGGCAACCACAAAGAAAATATCTATGGGAGCTAGACTTTAAAGTGTTAGGGGGTGAACATAATCAAAATACATTCTATGAAACTTGCTTACCAAGAATTAATAGAATAGCATATTGAAACAGAAAGTCTTTACAAAATATGCAAAAAAGGAAGCGATAAGGGACTCAGAGCATGCTCCCACCAAACCCAAACAAACCACAAAGAGAAACAGGAAAAAGGTGACCTGAACCCACTCACCTAGACAAGGTAGGCCAGACCCCCAAGTTCCTACTCCACGGGAGTGTGTCAGATCTTCTGGGCCTGGCAGCCAAAGGCTGACGCTGCCCTTGGACCTCTGCCCCTAATGATCACAGAGGAACCTAGGGTGACTGTCCAGGTAGCTGGTGAGTCTGTGTTATTTTTAATCCATTCAGAAGCTACTTGGTCTACACTTCCTACTTACTCAGGTGAAATCCATCCTTCTCAGGTCTCTGATGGGGTTGAGGTTGTTAATGGTTTTATAAGTTTAGCAGTAGCAGCCAAGGCTTCTGATGCCTTCTCAGTTCTCTTCATTTATAACAATCAGGCCACGGGCCTCACTCTCCTAGAGCTGCATGTCTGTTAAGATACCGTTTACCTTATTACCAGATTCACAAAACAGATTCCAATGTAACTTATTACTACTCCTTCATTTAAAGGAACTGACTATACTGACTGCTCCCAGTCATCACCACCTGTATGTAAAGACAATGTAAGGTCTGAGGCTCCGAAAGCTTACACTGTGAGTCTCTAAGGTGTTTTAAGATGTGTGAATGCAAGTTATAAAGGTCTGAGCACATGGAAGCTGAAGTTGTGAGGGCCGAAGAAGATGTTTTAAATGCGCCGGTTTTTGGTAAAATTGTAAAGGCATAAGAAAATGACTTGAAGAATGTAAAAATGAAAGATGTTTCCAATCTCTTTCCCTCACTGTGCTATTGTTATATTAAGACTCCAGAAGCCGGGCAGTGGTGGCGCACGCCTTTAGTCCCAGCACTTGGGAGGCAGAGGCAGGCGGATTTCTGAGTTCAAGGCCAGCCTGGTCTACAGAGTGAGTTCCAGGACAGCCAGAGCTACACAGAGAAACCCTGTCTCGAAAAACCAAAAAAGACTCCAGAAATTCAGAATTTTAACAATGGAGTTCTGATGAGCATTGGCGTCTATCATCATGGTCATACACTCAAGATTTTAATTTTCATTTGGTTGTCTTCTAAGTATAGACGTAAAAAATGCTTTTCACTGTGCTAAAAAATCTGTGTATACACACCTCCTGTTGAGCCGCGATACCATGTCCAGTCAGTTTTCCTGCCCAAAACGCAGGGCTCCCTTTTCTTAGTGGGGCTTCCCCTACTCCACCTGATCTTTAGAATGCCTCTTCATGCAAATCAGGCATCCTCAGAACCATAAACCTCAGCCAATGAAACTTCTCCCTAAGAAGGACCCCTTCCCACTCTCCAAGATTCATATATACAGCCCCAGATTCACCCTGATAGAGTGTGAGCACACAAGTGGTTTCACTCACTATTCTCTAAGAGAGCTGTTTCCTAAAAGCTGTAACTCAGAAATCTTCAGAGGAGACACACTCCCCCCTCCCCCCAGCCCCACTCCACCCCCACCCTATCCAGGATCCTGCTGATCCACCAGTTCCGGTTCCGGACTTTGCTTCATCCTTTCCTATCTGGTATGTATCAGGGTTCGGGCACCCTGAGGGAAGAGGCAGAGTTCAGAACTCCGCTCCACTCCATCCTTCCTTGCCTAGTTGTACACCTGCCTGGTGTGCCTATTCCTGGGGGTGGGGACTCTCTCACTTTCCCTGGTCTTGGGATTCCCTCCCAACTGCTCAGGACATCGAATATACACCTGAGAAAAAAATTTCCTCTAAACTCCATAACTTTCTCTTTTGCCGAGTGTGTGTGTGTGTGTGTGTGTGTGTGTGTGTGTGTGTGTGTGTGTGTGTGTGTGTGCGCGCGCGCGTTCCATCCTGCCAGGTCCAGGTGATTCCTCAAAATCTCCATCGTGGACAGCTTCCAAGCGGCTAGTCCTAGGTTGTCTAGCGTCAGCAACTGCTCCAACTGCTGCCTGCTTGTTCCTAACACCAGATGGTCCCACAGAGCCAGGGCACTGAGTGAAATAGCCTGCTCTTCCAGGACTTGGCCAGCATCTCAGCTTTCCTGGGTCCCCAAAGATGTTAATGGCCCCAAACAGCAAGAAGCAATCTAAAGAGCATGGCTCCCCCATCCTGCCTTACCACCGCCCCTTCGAATTTCCTCACCTTTTATAATAAACATAAGGGAGGAATGTTAGAGATCAGGTGCTCTCCCAGTCTGTCTTCAGTGACTCAGTGCCAGCAGCAATGTCATCGACAGTCACCAATGCCCTTTAAAAGGTCCTCACCAGCACAGACATGTCTGTTCATTTTCCCCTGTCTCTGTCTCTGTCTGTTTTTGTCTCTCTGTCTCTCTGTGCGTCTCCCCCCCTCTCATGCTCAGGCTCTGAGATGGCCTTCCACTCTTGACCCCAAATTGCCAAGATACTCTGCCGAAAAACCCTAACAAGAAGCCAGTTTGTGACACAAGGACTTATGGTAACACCCAGAAGCAACAGAAGGAGAGAATTTTAGTTGGCAAACAATGTTCTCTCCCTCTTTCTTATTCATATATATATATATATATATATATATATATATATATATATATATATATATATATATATACACACACACACACATACATATATATGTATATATGTATATATACACACATATATTTGTATATTGCCTTGGTGCTGTTTGAATTTTGATGCTAATCCTGTGCCGGACGAGGAGCTGATCTTGTACTCAGGTGATTCCATGTGAACCTGCTCCCCAATTTAACTGAAAATAAAGGCTTGAGCCTGTGATTGGGCAGTGGAAGGAAAAGACGGGGTTGGAAGGTTTAGAGACAGACAGAGAGGAGGGAAAGAAAAGATGAGACGGAGAACAGAGGGAGAAGAAGATGGAGGAAGAGGAGGTGGAAGATGGAGCAGACCCACGTGGCCTGGAGGAGCCACAAGTAGCTAGGGATTTCTTAGCTGGGTGATAGAGTAATGTAGGGATATTATTTTTGCCTAATCTAGGCATGTAGTTTGTAAATATATTAACTGAGTTGTGTGCTCTTTGCACGGGCACATTGGGGTTGGTGATTTACTGATATAAATCTGGCTGGTATAATATATAAATCTCTGGTGTTTTCCTTTCATGGAGCTAGAGGGAGCTGAGTAAGACAGGAATGGTTGTTGGCATTCTGTAGACCAGCCATGGGAGGGCCAGATGGCCGCTTGGAGCTAGCCATGGGCGATGGGCGAGGCCACGATGCCAGCACCTAGCGGGGACAAGTGTGGGTTCTTTTAAAATTTTAAATGTATATATATGGAAAGACATAGACCAAGACTCAAAGGCTTCTCCCACAGGGTTCCAATTCCAGTTGAGTGGCCAGGCAATCTTCATAACCTTTAGGCCAGGGACGGAATATATAGGAATTTATGGCTGATCTAAGTGACCAGAGACCAATTTTCCCAGGAATAGTTTTATCAATTAAAGTATTCTTAAGAATACCTTAATGAGATGGTATAACAATAGTTTAGTAGCCCTAGTTTCCCCACCAGTTCTAGGAGAACGAGCTGAATCTATGATCAGGGGAATCTATAATCTGGGGAATTTAATTCTAGGGTTCCCAGTATCCATAGTGTTGTTTGGTTTGTTTGTTGTTTTGTTTGTTTGGCTGGGGAAATACAAAAGACATAAAGTGGTCGGCATTCATATCTGCAAATGAACACCAGGATCCATAGAACAAGGAGACAGAAAGTAAACACCTGCTTTACCAGGGCAACGTTGGTAACCATGGAAACAAGCCATTCAGTCAGACCCCAGTCTCCTCCAGTAACCCTCTCTGATTCTTTCTTTTCTTCCCCCCCCCCCAAAAAAAAAACCAGGGTTTCTCTGTGTAGCTCTGGCTGTCCTGGAACTCACTCTGTAGACCTGGCTGGCTGAGAACTCACAGAGATCTGTCTGCCTCTACCTCCAGAGTGCTGGGATTAAAGATGTGTGCTACCATGCCCGGTAGTAATTCTGATTTCGAACAGGCAGTTATGACCCTGGAGGAACTTGAAGACCAGCATGCACTTTAGAGTGCTAACAGACTACCACACACAGCCATTTGTCCCTTTTGCCAGTGATAAGGGAAATGGCTCCTTTGGCAGAGGGGAACAGCTTCACAAGTTGCTGAGGAATGCTGGCTTTTGTCTAACTGACAACATTTGGGGAAATGGAGTTTCCTTTGGACCTGACACTGTAACCTTCTGTTAATGATAAAGGTAATGTAATCTGTAGCTACTTCTTGGTTAAAATTAGGGTGTTGTTGGGGTATAAGGGTGGGCTCAGGAAGTCTAGAATGCCAGTGACATGCTGGGGACACCTGGCTCACTGACCACCTAGGGCTAGTGAAGTGCAGGCTGCTTTGGGGCAGTCTGGAATATTGCCCAAAGCAGGGGCTCAAACCCATAGGAAATTCTGTCGGAAGTATCCAGTTTACATCAGCTTTCGGTAAGTCCAGGGCTCACTGGTTTCACAGGGCTCATGTGCTGTAGGCCACAGTTGATCAAAAATCTGCTGAGACAGATAGAAAGTAGGGGCAGAGGGTAAAGTTCAGAGGTTTAAGGGAGAATCTTACACTTGAAACTTCCAGGCTGTGGTCTTGGCATTTGGAGCAGTGAAAGGAGTCCCAAGACCAGGGGAAGGAGAGAGCCCACCCCTGGGACCCCAGGAACTCTACCTAAAGCCCACTGACCTTATGCATAGTCCAAGCTTGACTGCCCCAGTGTGGAGGTGGGCCAGGGGATGTCAGTGGTGAGCCCACCATCGGGGAGAGATAGTAGGTGGGGAGCTTCAGCTCTTGACTGAAGTACAGGAACACTTATCTGGAGTCTGACCTGTGACAGTGGATCCAAGTTGCAACTCCCTGAAGCTTACATGAAATTTTAAAAAAGTTGTGAAAAGATAAATGAATACTAATTTGAGAATATTTTCACATTGAAACCTGTTTTGTGAATTTAAAGCTGTCTGAGTCTGTAGAGGCCTGATGTCTACGAATGGAATGGACTGACAGGCAGCTGCAGCCTCTGACGGAGGAGCTGGATGCTCCTTGCTGCTGCTAAACTGATAAAGCTACAGCTAGACATCAGTCACCATCAGAGATCTGAGAAGGATAAATGTGAGCAGAAAGTATAGTCCAATGACCTCTGTATCAGTTAAAATGACAGAAACTTACTCGCTACCTGGCTGGTTATCCTAGGATCCTCCATGATGCCGTTGACTTCACTGGAGTTAGAGGTCAGGGCCTACCTTGGTGAGACAAAAAGGGGCAGTCAATTTTCCAGTGTCCAGCTTGTCCACAGTTTGGGCAGACTCCGGGCAGTGGGTGAGGTGTGGGGCAGTTCTTTGCCCAGTGGTTAGTATTACCACAATCCAGTTGGGTTGTCTGTGCACTGTTACATTCTTTGGAGAAGACCTTAGGACTAACTCTAGGAGCTGGAAGTTCTGTCTATCATGGGAAGCTTTTGCATTATTCAACAGGTCTCTGAGGATGTTGAGGGTCGTCATGTAACATATTAGGTATATCTGATTTTAAACAAAACTTACCCGTTTTTAGTTAGTTTTAATTTGTATATGCTCAGCCTAGGGAAAGGCACTATTAGAACGTGTGGCCTTGTTGGGGTAGGTGTGTCACTGTGGGTGTGGGCTTTAAAACCCTCATCCTACCTGCCTGGAAGTCAGTATTCTGCTAGCAACCTTCAGATGGAGATGTAGAACTCTCAGCTCCTCCTGCACCATGCTCCTGCCTTGATGATAATGGACTGAACCTCTGAACCTGAAATCCAGCCTCAATTAAATGTTTTTATAAGAGTTGCCTTGGTCATGGTGTCTGTTCACAGCAGTAAAACCCTAACTAAGACAGTAGCATAAACAGCTAAATAAAGCTTGTCCCTGTAAATCAATTACATCTGTACTTAGCATGACTATGGGCAAAGTTGTGAGCACATTAAAGAATGTGATCATGTATAAGGTGACTGACCATTAACTTGCTTGTCTTATTATCTTTAACAGTTTACCATGGTGTGGTGGTTTAAATAGGAATGACCCCCATAGACTCATGTGTTTGAATGCTTGGCCCATAGGGAGAGGCACTCTTAGAAGGTGTGGCCTTGTGGGAGGAAGTGAATCACTGCAGGGGCAGGCTTTG
Source organism: Uromys caudimaculatus (assembly GCA_028551405.1). Classification (NCBI taxonomy): domain Eukaryota; kingdom Metazoa; phylum Chordata; class Mammalia; order Rodentia; family Muridae; genus Uromys; species Uromys caudimaculatus. Next base: position 919,604 of record CM052713.1, read on the forward strand.
CGGTCTCAGATGCTCTAGCTAGTTCTACTTTGATTCAGATCAAGATATGGAGCTCTCAGCTCCTTCTTCAGCACCATACCCCAATGTGATCCTCCACACTTCCTGCCATGACGATAATGGACAAAATCTCTGAAACTGTAAACTAACTCCAATTCAATGTTTTCCTTCCCTTACAGGAGTTGCTGTGGTCATGGTGTCTCTTAACAGCAATAAAACCCTAACTAAGACCGACAAGTTGGCAGCTTCTTGTTTGCAAGATTAGGATTCCACAGCTTTATCCCTGTTAAGTTTTAGCCTTAAAATTTTAAGTTAAAGAGTTAAATCAAGATCCTTTAGCACTAAAATAAAATCTTAAACCACAAATGCAGTCCACAGAGAGACTGCGAACCTTACTTTCCTGTTCTTGTAGGGCAGGTGGACCATGCCACCAGAAGAATTGGCATAGAACGGCGAGGTAGAGTGTGTCCAAGCCCTGGAAATCTCTGCCTGAAAGAGCCGTAGCACTAAGATTCCTGAAGGCCTTCTCTCTCCTCCCCACGCTCCCCCCCCCCCCATCCCCCAGCAGTTGCTTCCGACCAGACCAGGATCCTGCTCATCCTGGGATCCACTTCCCCCTTCCGGCCTGCCAGGATGTCTGATGTCCTGGACAGAGGCCTGTGGACCCCACCTGTCCCAGACTTTACCCTGTCCTCTCTGCCTGGTGGGTGGCGTCCAGACACCCCAGAGGAGAGGGGGAACCAGGAACCACAGATCCTTTTACAGTGCACCATTATAGAACATCACATTTTCTTGTATAACTAAATTCATCTAAATATCTAAAGCTTAACAAAGTTAGAAAAGACAAAGAGGCTAGACATGTATTTTCAAATTAGTTTCTACCAGCCTGAATAGACCTTAGGACTTCTGCTTTTTTTTTTTTTTTTTTTTAATTGTTAAAAACTTTAAGGCCTGGCAATTGACGAATGCAGTTGCCAATAAGAACCTCAGTATTCAATACCAGAGCACCAAGTCAGGAGTCTATCAGAAGATAGATTTCACGGAAAGAAATTCAGATACAAATATTTGCTAATATTTATAGATGCCTTTTCAGGACTGACTGAGACTTTCCCAACTAAACAGACTGTACAGATGGTAACAAAAAATTACTTTAAAAAAATCTTCCAACATGTTTTTTTCTAAGCTTATAGGGTCAGCCAATGGATCTACATTTGTATCCCAGGTAAGCTAGGTGTAGAGAGCGGTTAGAGTATTCGCCATCACTAGATGGCGCTGAATTCCACTGTCGCTCTAAGGAAACTTATGGATAGCACGGGGTGATTCACCCGAAGCGTTTGCGCATTAAGGGTGTACATGACTAATCACCGCCCACTCCCGGGGCGCGCCAATCAGTGGAGGACACGCTGCCTCAGGGCTATATAAGCAGCGCCATTTTGGGGATCGGGGTCTTCCTCTTTTCATCATCCAATAAACACCTTGCTGCAGAAGGATCCGTGTGTCCGCGTGGGTTCTTGCTGGCGAGACCAAAGAGCGCGTGGGACAACTGGTGCCGAAACCCGGGGACGTAGCGACTTCATCATCGCCGGCACCGAGGTCCGCTTCTGCGGAGTGGATTCAGAACTGCAGGACTAAAGGTAAGCTCTGAGAGGCATGTCTGTCCGCGAGCTTTTCCCCCATCTTCCTCCACAATCGGCTGACGCGATAGAAGCTATCCTTATAGTATCGGCCGCACTCGCCCTCTTTACGGGGACCATGTCTTTGTGGAAGCTGGTAAAATCATGTTTGGAGGAGGA
>CM052713.1:921893-944958 GCA_028551405.1 Uromys caudimaculatus
TTTTTTGTTATTCCAAATGATTTTGAGAATTGCTCTTTCTAAGTCTATGAAGAATTGAGTTGGAATTTTGATGGAGATTGCATTGAATCTGTAGATTGCTTTTTGGCAAGATGGCCAGTTTTACTATATTAATTCTGCCAATCCATGAGCATGGGAGATCTTTCCATCTTCTGAGGTCTTCTTCGATTTCTTTCTTCAGAGACTTGAAGTTCTTGTCATACAGATCTTTCACTTGTTTGGTTAGAGTCACACCAAGATACTTTATATTGTTTGTGACTATTGTGAAGGGTGTCTTTTCCCTAATTTCTTTTTTTAACCTGATTATTCTTTTAGTATAGGAAGGCTACTGATTTGTTTGAGTTAATTTTATATCCAGCCACTTTGCTGAAGTTGTTTATCAGCTGTAGGAGATCTCTGGTGGAGTTTTTTGGGTCACTTATGTATACAATCATATCATCTGCAAATAGTAATATTTTGACTTCTTCCTTTCCAATTTGTATCCCTTTGACCTCCTTTTGTTGTCTAATTGCTCTGGCTAGAACTTCAAGTACTATGTTGAATAGATAGTGAGAGAGAGGGGGCAGCCTTGTCTAGTCCCTGATTTTAGTGGGATTGCTTCAAGTTTCTCTCCATTAGTTTGATGTTGGCTACTGGTTTGCTATATAATGCTTTTTACCATGTTTAGGTATGGGCCTTGAATTCCTGATTTTTCCAATTCAACATGAAGGGATGTTGAATTTTGTCAAATGCTTTTTCAGCATCTAATGAAATTACCATGTGTTTTTTTTTCTTTGAGTTTGTTTATGTAGTGGATTACATTGATGGATTTCCGTATATTAAACCATCCCTGCATCCCTGGGATGAAGCCTACTTGATCATGGTGAATGACCGTTTTGATGTGTTCTTGGATTTGGTTTGCAAGAATTTTATTGAGTATTTTTGCATATATATTCATAAGGGAAATTGGTCTGAAGTTCTCTTTCTTTGTTGGGTCTTTGTGAGGTTTTGGTATCAGCATAACTGTGACTTCATAGAACGAATTGGGTAGTGTTCCTTCTGTTTCTATTTTGTGCAATAGTTTGAAGAGTATTGATATTAGGTCTTCTTTGAATGTCTGATATAATTCTGCAATAAACCCATCTGGTCCTGGGCTTTTTTTGGTTGGGAGACTTTTAATGACTGCTTCTATTTCTTTAGGGGTTATGGGACTTTTTAGATGGTTTGTCTGATCCTGATTTAACTTTGGTATTTGGTATCTGTCTAGAAAATTGTCCATTTCATTCAGATTTTCCAGTTGTGCTGAGTATAGGCTTTTGTAGTAGGATCTGATGATTTTTTAAAATTTCTTTAGTTTCTCATGTTATATCTCCCTTTTCATTTCTAATTTTGTTAATTTGGATACTGTCTCTGTGCCCTTTGGTTAGTCTGGCTAAGGGTTTTTCTATCTTGTTGATTTTCTCAAAGAACCAGCTCCTGGTTTTGTTGATTTTTGTATAGTTCTTTTTGTCTCTACTTGGTTGATTTCAGCCCTGAGTTTGATTATTTCCTGCTGTCTACTCCTCTTGGGTGTATTTGCTTCTTTTTGTTCTAGAACTTTCAGGTGTTCTGTTAAGCTGCTAATGTACACTCTCTCCAGTTTCTTTTTGGAGGCACTCAGAGCTATGAGTTTCCTTCTTAGCACTGCTTTCATTGTGTCCCATAAGTTCGGGTATGTTGTACCTTCATTTTCATTAAATTCTAAAAAGTTTTTAATTTCTTTCTTTATTTCTTCCTTGACCAAGTTATCATTGAATAGAGTGTTGTTCAGCTTCCATGTGTATGTTGGCTTTCTGTTGTTTTGTTGCTATTGAAGACCAGCCTTAATCCACAGTGATTTGATAGGAGCCATGGGATTATTTCATTGTGGGGCAGTGATCTGTGACAGGCAATCTGGCACCCAGTTGAGCACAGGCGTAAAATCTGGGCGACCCAGTGGAACAATCCACAAGGGACTGGAAAACTTTATGCCAACACTCCCAGGAGGTTTTTGGCTCCAGTCACAGGTCGAGTACCACCCCTCCTCAGGTATAGGCATGGCCACACAGTCCTAAGCCATCCCCATGTTAATGAGACACCTAGAGGCTTAGCCATGCCCCTTCCCAGTTACTATATCTGCCTCACCTCTCTCAGAAAGGCAGGGGATACAATTCCATCCACGCCATTCTCCACATGATGAAAATAAATGTCTTGGAATTATGGACTGTCTCTTCATCTGGACCCACCGTGGGAAGTGAGGGATCCGGCCCTCGATTAAGGAGCTGCGTCTAATCTCTTGCCAAGGGCTTCCCCGTGCTCCCAGACGGTACCCATTCACCCAAGCCTAAGCAGCTAGCCCTGTGCCCCAAGCCGCCGAAACCTGGTCTCAGCAGGAACCCAGCTGCGCTCCGGCTAGTCCATCTGCGACACCCTGTGGCAACTGCGATGCTCCTGGTCCCCTCCCCAACCCATGGGCAGGACCTGCAAAGGCTTCCCACAGCCCCCATCTGCCCATCAGACTGTGTGGGAAGACTCTCGGCCACTTCCCACATGTCTCCTGTCCCACCCAGAGCCACAGTGCCTGGGACAGACACGTGGGGTTTCATCCCACCGCGCCAGGCTTGTTCCCACATTTCAATATCTGTTAAAGTCTGTTTTGTGACCGATTATATGGTCAGTTTTGGAGAAAATACCATGAGGTGCTGAGAAGAAGGTATATTCTTTTGATTTAGGATGAAATGTTCTATGGATATCTGTTAAATCCATTTGGTCCATAACATCTGTTAGTTTCACTTCGTCTCTGTTTAGTTTGTGTTTCTGTGATCTGTCCATTGATGATAATAGGGTGTTGAAGTCTCCCACTACCTTAGGACTTCTTAAACCTTATTTATCAGACATACCTTATCTTTATCTAAAAATTTTAGAAGCCTGGCATTGGACACCATCAGTAAAGTCATAAGTAGTTAGACACACATTTTAAAGTCGGTTTCTGTTAACTTGAGTAGACCTTTATAACCTTAGGAATTTATAAACCTTAATTAAGCATACCTTAATCAAACACATGCTGATCTAGACTTGTAACTTAAATAAGCTTCACCTAGTGGGTCTACCCAGAAGTATTCACCTCCTCCCCTTTGTTTCCTTGTAACCCACAAGTCACTCCTCTCTGCCTGTCCTCTCTTCTATAGATAGTTTCAGACATTCTATCTGGCTCCTGTGTGGTCCGGGAGCCTTGAGAGGCATGTTAAATCTAGCTGTCTAGTGGTGCCTTCTGTTGCCTGGGTTGTGCCTGGCAGGCCATGCTTCTGGGAGATGCCAGCAGCCTGAGACAGATAGCCTCTTCCACAGGCTCAGAGAGGCAATGTGCTGTGACAAGGGAACCAGGCCAGCCTTTCCTGTGTCTGCAGGTTGGTTCAGATCCCTCAGGGAAGATGCTTGCTGGCTTGTTGTGCGCTCCCTGGTGGTCATTTCTAGCTACTTCCCCATCCCAGATTTCTATTATGTGATGGGAGGAATTTCTTTTCTGGTCCAATCTATTTGGAGTTCTGTAGGCTTCTTGTATGTTTATGGGCATCTCTTTCTTTAGGTTACAGAAGTTTTATTCTATAATTTTGTTGAAGATAATTTACTAGCCCTTTAAGTTGGGAATCATCACTCTCTTCTATATCTATTATCCTTAGGTTTGGTCTTCTCATTGTGTCCTGGATTTCCTGGATGTTTTGTGTTAGGAGCTTTTTGAATTTTGCATTTTCTTTGATTGTTGTGTCGATGTTTTCTATGGCATCTTCTGCACCTGAGATTCTCTCTTCTATCTCTTGTATTCTGTTTGTGATGTTTGCATCTATGACTCTTGGTCTCTTTCCTAGGTTTTCTATCTTCAGAGTCGTCTCCCTTTGTGATTTCTTTATTGTTTCTATCTCCATTTTTAGAACCTGGATGGTTTTGTTCAATTTCTTCACCTGTTTGGTTGTGTTTTCCTGTAATTCTTTAAGGGAGTTTTGTGTTTCCTTTTTAAGGGCTTCTATATGTTTACCTGTGCTCTCCTGTATTTCTTTAAGGGAGTTATGTCTTTCTTAAAGTCCTCTATCATCATCATGAGAAGTGATTTTAGATCAGAATCTTGCTTTTCCTGTGTGTTGGGGTATCCAGGGCTCGCTGTGGTGGGAGAACTGGGCTCTGATGATGCCAGGTAACCTTGGTTTCTGTTGCTTATGTTCTTGCCCTTGCCTCTCACCATCTGGTTATCTCTGGTGTTGGCTGGAATTACTGTCTCTGACTGTGGCTTGTCCCTCCTGCAAGCCTCTGTGTCAGTACTCCTGGGAAATCAGCTCTCTCCTGGCGGTATTTGGGTATGGAGCTCTGTGGCACAAGATCAGCTCCGGTCAAAAATGGAAACCCCCATCCTAGATTTCTGTCTGGATTCTTTTACTGGGGCACAGAGACCCACAGGAACTTGGTTCCTGCTTCCAGACAGTGACATTCTGCAGGTGACTGACACCTTGGTTCCTCTCTGTCATGCACCTTCACTGTCCCCAAGAAATGGCCAGGTGTTTCAGAAAGCGTACCTGGCACCATCCTCCAGAAAGAGTATTAGAACAAAACCTGAATGGCGAGTGTTCTAGTCTTCGTACCGGGTCCTGAAGTCCCATGCACCTGCTCCTTTTTATGCATGCATTGGCATCTTTCTGCAGGGCGGTCTTCCTCTTCTGCAGAGCAACCCCCATCTGACCATGCTCAGGTGTCTCTGGATGACTGGGCATCTTGGGGCAGCACTATGATTTGAATGTGACTTTAGAAAACTCCAAGGCCTGAAAGCTGCCCTTTATCATATTTAGTCTGACATTTTTGGATTCTTTTTTGAGTTTGTATGACTTCTGTTAAGTAGAAATAGGGAGTGCAGTGAACCCTGCCAGTTTTTGTAAATCACTGTGGATGTACACTTCAGACCTGCTCCTGTTCTTCATCCCGGGATGTCTCAGCTTTACTCCTCTGTTCTCATGATTCATGTAGCACTGTTCCCTCTCATCATCTGGTCCACCTTCTGGGACACCACCAAAGCAGTCACCAGAGAGCCTTTCAGGATTGGCCAGCAGGTACCCACTTCCTCCTCCAAGTCTATGTAGTCCACTGCCCCACTGTGAGACATGGGAAATTTCCCAGAGATACTCTACCAAGGATAGCAACCTAGACTGTACCCCGACATAAGTTCAGTGCTGTGTGGAGGGAACCTAAGGCAGGGATGCAGGCCCCGTGGCCCAGTTTGTGCACCCCCGGCTTGAGGTTCTCTTCTGAGCATCTAAATCTTACTGGTGACCTCCAGGGGCTGTCCTTATAAGCATGGCAGGATCGAATGCAATCTATATCTTGGCCACAGAACCAGGAGTGAACTAGAGGCATCCACAGGGACTCGGGGAACCCCATTAGGCTGTGTCTAGTCCCTGGAGACAGGAGGACCACCCTGTGCTTTGTGGGCTGGAATTCTGTGCGGAGGAAGAAGCGGAGGACCCAATGGACACCCTCTACAGGCATAGCGGCGTTTGCCAATCACGTGGGTGCATGCATGAGCTGGTGGTACCCTTTGCTAGCCTCCCCGATGTCTCCGGACAGACCCCACCCCTGCCACAACCGGTGGTATTTCACAAAGGGCCTAGGCTGAGGCGGGAAAGGAGATGTGCTACCTTGGACAGCTGCTGTGGCAGCTGCAGGCTGAGGTATTGTGGTACCACCACTTTGACAGCTTACTTTGGGGGTAGGCTGGAGCAGGAAGAAGAGGCTGGCTACTGCTTTGGTAGCTTTGGCGAGGCCTGGCTTAGGGACAACAATGATTCCAATTCTTCCATATGACCACTTACCCTCAATTGGATTTGTCTGTTGTGTGCATTGGTGTTCTGAGTGCTTTTAAAGCAAAGGTTGTTTTCTGTTGTTGCTTTTGTTTTTGTTTTTATTTTCTGGATGAAATGGTGGAGGTGCTGATCTAGGCTCACCTCACCAAATGACAGCACCTCAGAGAACAGGGTGAGCAGGACTGGAGGTGAACCTGGAGTTCTGACTACAGCAGCCCCCTCCAGCTATGGTGTCCTGCTTTGGCAGTCTCTCCCTCCCTCCCAATTTCTCCCTCTTTAGGTTTCTCCATCATAATGTTGTTGCTCCTTTGAGCTATTCCTCTTAATGGAGGCCCAGTTATGTCGTCCCTCCCAGTTGCTCCTCCAGCTCAAGGCCTAATCACCCCCATGGTTGTGGGGGCTCCCTTTCCTAATCACCCCCATGGTTGTGGACGTTCCCTCTCCTAAGAAAGCTTGGAAAGGAAAGGGAACTCAGCTTCCTTCTTCAGCAAACCAGCCAACCTCCATTTCTCAACTTAATGGTTTTTCGAAGAAAGCCACACTCTGTTCAAGGCTGCTTGGTGGACTGTGGCTGTGAGGGAGGTTGGAAGGTTGTGGCTCTCCAACTAAATTATCTTGAGCTATCTTTAGGCCCCTTAATGTCCACTCACCACCTCTCCTAACATTCCTGTCACTGCCACTTGAAACGCCTTGGGATGTATTAACAAGCCCCCAGCAATCCTGAGGTGAGAATCTACTTAGCATTTCCACTGATATACTTGGAGAATGCCTTGGTCTATAGCTTTATTAGTTAGGGTTTCTATTGCTATGACAAAACACAGTGACCAAATTATAAAAGAAAGTATCTTATTGGAGTTGCATTTTCAGAACCTTAGCGTTCAGGATGGCAGGGAAGGACGCGCTGACAGGAAGAGCTGGCCGCTTGCATCTTGATCCACAAGCAGGAAGCAGAGAGCTCCCTGGGAATGGTATGAGTCTTTTGAAACCTCAAACCCAGTGACACTCCTCTTCTGAGACCCCTAATCCTTCCCAAACAATTCCATAAACTGGGGACAAAGTATTGAGACACAGAGTTCCCTGGAGGAGGCCATTTTCGTTCAAATCTCCACACTGGCTCTCTTTCTACACTGTAACAACTTCACAAAACCATTTTCATATTTGGGGTGACCTGTGTCCCTAGGCCATGGTCACTCATATTTGCCTTCAGAAAAAAAAAAAGCTGTGTTTTGTGTTGCCAACATGTGACACAACCTTTATCCTCTGGCCATGACCAGAGAATTTCAAGGTCTCCACTGCAAGCTGTCTCCAGCATACCTGAGATCCTTTTGCAACCATCCTGAAGTTAAGATCTTCCAAAACGATCCAGTCCTACCCCTGGCTTTAGCCATCAGATGATTGAGGCAATGGACCGTGTCTCATAGTGGGGACAGAAAAGGCTGGGGCCCTGGAGGCAGCTGGAGGGGACGTTGTCTCGGAAGAGAGATTTCACAGTTTTGACATGTCAGACCAACCTGAGGGACATACCATGAACCAGCAAACAGGCTTGTGATGGCTCACATTTGACCAGCCCTGCACAGTCATGCGTGCTTCTTGCCTTCTATTCAAACTGCTCACATCTGTGTCCCAGAAGACGGACATGGCTTCATTTGTCCCTTTTACCACCAGGGTCACATTACATAAATCTCTGCTTCTTGCCTCTTCAGTTGGTCCACTGAGGATAGATGGCAGAGCCGAGCTTGGCAGTGCTGCCAGGACTCAGCACCTGCACCGTGAGCAGCTTGGGTGACCATGTGGGGCAGGCTCGCAGGTCCTGTCTCAATATCTAGATGAGGCCTGAGCATGCACAGGCCAGTGCAGTTGACTACAGTGGAGGAAACCCCGGGCTTAAAAAAATAACCCAAAACCTCTTTGGTGCCTGTGGTGCTTGGAGATTTAAGATGCTTCTTGGATCCTGCTTTTCCACCCTGGGAAATTCTTCCCCATCTCTATACTCCTAAGGGCAGTGGGAGTCATAGATTGAGGTTGTGCCACATAAAGTAAAAGGAACCAACCCTTGGTGGTGTTTACCCACGAGTTGGTCTGGTTTATCCAGACTTGTCCTCAACTCTCCTTCCAAGGCCGTCCCCTCGATTGGACATGTCAGATGTGGTAATGAGGAACTTTGGTGTTAATCTTCTAGAGGAATCTAACAAGGAAGCAAATGGTTTCTCTGGTCCTGGTGTCTCAGAACAGTGCACAAAGCCAGAATCAGGCATCATCGACCTGTGCTCAGATGCTGCTTCCAACATTTCCCTGTGGGGTGGGATGGGTACAGCTTCAGCATCTCACTCTTTCCAGCAAATGGCCTCAGGCCCAAGGGCCACATCTTAAGCATGTATTCATTGTTCTGAGCCAAGGGCTTGAATGAGTCATGAATAAATAGAGAAAGAATAAACACAAAACACAAAGCATAGTAAGATTGCTTTATACTGCAGTCTCGTTTTTACTTTAGTTTTTAGTTTTAGTGTTATTTTGTGCATGCAGATGTCTTGTCTGTATGTCTGTATGCACATCTGCACATGACATGCATGCCTGGTGCCTGGTGGTGTCAGATCACCTGGAACTGGAGTTGCAGATGGTTGTGAACCACCATAAAGGTGCTGGAAATTGAACCTGGGTCCTCTGGAAGAGCAGTGCACAGCACCTCTCCAGCTTCTAGGCTGCTTTTCTTAAAGGTCAGTTTGTTCAGAACAGGCTGAGTTCACAGTGTGTAAGGCAACACCTCAGATCAGGCAGCAGTTTCCAAGTCTCCACGCCTCTCATAAAGGCTAATGTGTGTGTGGGAGACATTTCTATCAGCGCTGAAGTCACAAGCCCCATTTTGTCCTGAGTTGAAGACCTTAAAAGTGTAGAGGAGCCGGGCAGTGGTGGCACACGCCTTTAATCCCAGCACTTGGGAGGCAGAAGCAGGCAGATTTCTGAGTTCGAGGCCAGCCTGGTCTACAAAGTGAGGTCCAGGACAGCCAAGGATATACAGAGAAACCCTGTCTTGAAAACAACAACAAAAAAGTATAGAGGAAGTCATCAGGATGCTAAGGATGGCAGTGTGGAACTGTGTCCTTGGCCAAATACCAACAGTGCAGCCCCACAACCTTCTTAGCTGCCCGACAATCCCTAGGAACAGATGGGGCACCTATGCCTTGTGGTGGTGCAGATCATTCACCTAGTGTAGCCTACCTCCCGGAGCTCTGCCTGGGGCACTATATGAGACTCCATCCTTTGCTGACCAGACAACAGTAGCAAAGAAAACCATTGTAAAAGAGACCACCAGATGGCGCTCCAAAGCAGACAAAAAACCCACTAGCTTCATGCTCTGGACCGCTGGGTCCCAGCTACCTTACTCACCACCACCGTGATAAAGCTGCTAAAATCATCTCTATCTTTCAGGAATCTTTCAGATGCTCCATCTGCTTGCTGGTGACCTCCTTAGAATAGATTTTCATGTATCCCAAACCCCTTCGATTTGACCATTTCTGTTTTCATGTGCTTGTGCAGTTTTCCATGTGCGTAGGAATAACGCTTGATGCTGGGGTGGGATGTGGCTCCGTTGGTAGAACCGAGCGGCTAACAGGCACAAGGTCTTGGGGTCTACCTCAGCATCGAATAAAACCAGGTAGAGAGGCACATGCCTGTAAGCCCAGCTCTCCGGGGGGTGGAGGTGAGAGGCTCAGAAGTTCAAAGTTGTCCTCAGTTACATAAGCCAGACTGAGATGCACGGACCTGTCTCAAATAGGCAGGGCTGGAGAGATGGCCTAGCAGTTAAGAGCAGAAACTGCTTCTTGTGGAGGACCAGTTTGGTTCTAGGCACTCATGTGGGGTGGCTCACAACCATCTGTAACTGCAGCTCCAGGGGATCTGATGCTCTTTTCTGGCCCTTGGGCACTGCATGCATGTGCACAAACCCACAGACATATGTGTAATTTTTTTTAAAAAGTAAACTCTTAAAAAAGTAAAAATTTTTAAATAAATGAAAGTAGCTAATTAAAATTTAGAAACTTGTATGCATTTCTCTGGTTAATCTGCCATGTACCAATTTGCCTCAAAGACTCGGAAAGAGTGAGAGCTAAGATGGGTAGTGGGGGTCTTTGGCTCATCCTAGAGAGACAAGACAAGTGGAGAGGAAAGGACGAAAATATAAGAAAAACTTGGTTATTCTGGAGTAAGTAAAAGAAAAATTAGACTTGGCATTAAACTATGATAATATTTTTAAATAGATAATGAACAAGTTAATTAGCCATGGTGGCACATGCCTGGAATTGCCAGCACTGGGGAGGCAGAGGCAGAGGCAGAGGCAGAGGCAGAGGCAGAGGCAGAGGCAGAGGCAGAGGCAGAGGCAGAGGCAGATGGGTCTTTGTTCATTCGAAGCCAGCAAGGTCTTTGTGAAGAGTTAGAGGCCAGCCATGGTTACATAGTGGGACCTCTTCTCCTAACTGAAGCAAAAATCAAACCAAACAAACCCCAAAATAGATTTTTAAAAATCAAATAAATGAACACTCTGATTGGAAAGAGACAAAATTCATAAATAGGCATTTCACAAAAGAAGCCAAGCACCCGTGAAAACATGGAGCCATTCCCCAAGAATGTAGATTAAAATGGCCACTGAGGACTGAAGCTTCTGAAGTCACAAACCAGGTTGTTCCTCTCAGGGCTTTTGCCTCAGTAATAGGAAGAGGAACCATATTTTTATAAAACTTCTATTTGTCTTGAAGACAAGGCTACCTCTGCCCAGACGAAGCCTGGGAGACCATAAAACAGAGCCACAAAGCGCTTATGTCTGTATGGCAGACAGGCCCTGAAGTACAGGTAAGCATGGGTGTCTCCAGACTCCAAGTCCCTCCTGGTCAGACAGCCTCTAAACTGATGCTGTCTAGTTCCGGCTACCCACCTGCTCTGAGTATTCATCTTGTAAGACTGGACCAGAGAACCCTTGCCTCTCAGATGTGCCCAGTGCTTACCTAATCTTCAAATTAGAGTAAAGGCTGGCCCCGAGGAAAGCCAGGAAGGAGCACTGACCACAGCAAATGAACACGTTTAGTGATGTTTCGGCTAGACTGGTTGTGATCCGTATCTCGGTCATTACTGCAGACTCTCATGTATCTAGAACATCTTGTTCAGTGCCTAGCAAGGAAGGCTACCTTTTAAGTGCCTGTAGGACACCATGTGGTTGTGGTGGACACAGAGAACAGCCCCACTGGTATTAAAACGAGTATCCTCTTCAAATGGGCAAGTGACCCAAAAAAAGATTCTTGCCAGCAAGTGCACAAGAGAGAAAATGGGTAAAGAGAGGCTGCATGTGCTTGGATAGTGGGAGGTCTTCTGGAAGTTTCGGTGAGCTGGAGAGGCCACTGCAGTTTACGGTATGAGGATATGGTAACGTTGTGGGGTAGTCCCCAGAGAAGACTGCTTGGGCATGTGTTTAAGCCCAGAGAAAGTCTTTACTAGCCAGCTGGTGACTACACTGGGTGTTCAGGTTTCCAGTGTAGCCCCAAGCACAAAGACCATATCCTGGGTTGACATACTTCAGTTAACACACGGTTAGTCAGAACCAGAACTACAGAAGCCAACAAGCAAGGTTAGTACAAACCGTGGCCTTGGATGGACTAGGCCGTTGTTTTAGTGTTGGCAGATAGTGCTGTCTACATGCTGAGTTTTACAGCCTGAATGGCGCTTTGACCGTGGAGTCAGTTGTGCTAAGGGCCTACTACTAAGGTTTGGCTGGGACCCTGTGATAGTAAGAGTGTGTCTAAAGGTTAAAGGGTGAAGACAGTCATTCCAAGCCTGCATGTGGATTTCTTACACTGAGGTGCAAACTACTCAACGTTCTCCCAACCTAGGGTGGCGCAGCCATATCTAACGGGAACTGTGAAAATCATAAAGGCAGCACAGCGGCTTGCTAAAGCAAAGCTTCGGCAAGGCCGAGTGGCATGGCGCAATCGCTGTGGAGCCGTCTTCCACCTGTGGTCTTGATTTCCACGTGTTGCGTGTGTGTATGTGTGGGCTTTTAATATCCTTGGGGATATTGAATTGATGGGGAATTTCGTACGAATCATTTATGCCTTCTCCCAGGAATACTGCTCCTGAGCTCCCCAGGACTTCCTGGTCGTATTACCCACCCCCCCTTTTAGGGACATATACCTGCCTGGCGCTACTTGGAAGTCTTCCTGGTGCCCTGGAGGTTGTACCTCATATGAAGATGCCAGAGATCTCCTTACGCGGCTCCAGTTCCAAGATATTCTTGGAGCATCTGCCCCTGTACTTACTCAGGAACGAGATAATCAGAAAAAAAGTAAACCTAAAAAGGTAAACTCGATTCAGCAGGCTAGAGGAGGGGGCAGCAGATCAGAGTAAAGCCTCTTTCTCCTGTACAGTCAGGTGATTAGGGAGCACATCAGATTGGGGCTGCATGTGGTATGCCCCTTGAGAAAAAGATACAGCGACAAAGCCAGATTGGCTGGAGCTATCTCTGCCCTACACAGGGGCTTATACTAATGGACAAAGAATTGTGTGGAAAAATGATAAAAGAAGGAAGTATTAAGACTTCTTCTTAGAAAGGTTGGCTCTGTAGTGTTACATGACCAAAGAACAAAAGAATGTCAAGATCAGACATACAAATAATTCTACAAAGATATAAATGTAAACACTCTATTACACCAGAAAGTGAATAACAGCAACGGCAGCTTAGGCCTGGGGATTCTTTTCTTGGGCCTAATGGCGACTGGCACTCTGATCATTAAGAGTTAATATACTGCTTGGGACAGCAAGTCTGCCCAGGCTGGCTTGGAGATTTTCTTTCTGTCTAGTGCCCTTGAAACCACAAGCGCTGCCAGCTTGAGAATGAGCTGTCATGCTTTGGCAAAATATGCCTCTAGCTCCTTAAAACTTGGGTTATGCGGTTGATGAGGGAATTTGATTGTAAAAGATGATGCTGTTCTGTATGGTTTATCAATGACTAAACTTCCAGCCTCACATGTTCAAGAGGAAGTTAAACACTCGTCCGGGGACAGAAAGAATATGATCTATGTTTTGGGACAACATGAAGCTATCCCTGCCCACTGAGTTCTGTATAGATAAGGAAGCACACTGACCGCCATCAGTCAGGCTGCAAGATTCTCCTGACCCTGTGCCTGACTCACTCCTGTTTCACCGACGACTTACCTCCTCTCGGGATCTGTCAACTGCTGGTATTGGAACCTGGTGCTAAGGATCAGAAAGACATTATTCCATATCCAAGTACTGGGGTGTGTGCTGGGTTTATCTAAAATTACATTGCTTGTTAGTTAGGATTCCAGCTCCTTAAAACAAAACTAAACTCATACATCAGCCACAGTCCTTCCCTCTGCACAAAGCTGGTGTTTTAGTACAGGGTAAAAGAAAACTGGATTTTCAAGAGAAGCCACCCAGAGCTGGGAATGAAGCTCACTATGCACAAAACATCACAGAAACCACCGTCCCAGTTCTGGGGAAATGGAGGCAAGCAGTCAGATGTTCAGTGTGAGGCTATCACAGGATCCCAGTGTGAAAGCAAAACCAAGCCAAACTTTCTCCAGCAAGGTCCATGTCCCAAAGTTCCCGTAACCTCCCCAAACCGTGCCTCCAGCTGGGAATCCCGTGTTTCAATTCATGAGCCCTTGAGAAACATTGCTCATCTAAACTATAAATTAGCATGTAATGATGCTATTAACTTCCCACACTTAGACACACCTAGGCTGAGCACCCCTAATTTTGTCTTTTCTTCTGAGACAAGGTCTTATAGAGCCCAGGGTGGTGGTTTGAATGAGAATGATCTCCACAGGCTCAGATATTTAAATGCTTAGTCTCTGGGGAGTGGAACTCTTTGAAGGAATTAGAAGGATTAGGAGGCGTGGCCTTGTTGGGGGAAGTGTGCCACTGGGGATGGAACCTCAAAGCATGCCAGGCCCAGGCTCTCTCTTGCCTTGTGGATCAAGATGTAGCTCCAGCACCCCATGGGCTGCCGTGCTCCCTGCTGTGAAGACGGACTGAACCTCTGAAACTGTAAGCCAGCCTTCAGTTAAATGCTTTTCTATAAATAGGAGTTGCCATGGGCGTGGTGTCTTTTCCCAGCACTAGAGCAGTGGCTGAGACACTCAGGATGATCTCAAACCCTACAGAGCTAAGGCTGGTCTCATATCCTTGGCCCTCCTGCCTCTAGCTCTTAAATGCTGTGCTTACAGGTAAGTACCACCATGCACTGCTGCATGCTATGTGGCGTGGGTCCCCAGAACTAAGGAGTAAAGAGAAGAGATGTGTTTACAGTGAAGCTGGGATCACGCAGGAGTCTCTGATGCCACCACCACAGCCTGGAACCTCATCGTGTTTACAGAGGGAGGGGTTACTCATTCTCAGTAAGAGGTCTCTGGAGGTGAACAGTCGCAAACTGTAAACAGCCAGGAGAAAGAAGCAAAAGCTGCTACTCTGTGTACACACTGATCAATCATCCACAAACCCTCACACTTGGGATAAAGGCTTTGCTGCTTCTCTTGAGCCTGGGCCTTATGGGTAACAGCTTTGCCTTCAGCATCCTTAACATAGCCGTGCCCTCGTCAAAGCACACATTACTCAGGACTTCCTCTGCTCCCTACAGTGCGTTGTGGCTGAGCATCCTAGATTTCATGGAGACAGCACCGTGATCTAAGTTTAGGAAGATGATGTGCTATTAGCAATATTTATGGAAAGGTAGCGATCACTGTAGGAAGCCAGCAGTGAGTGAGATGTGAGATGCAAACTAGACGCTGCTCTCTGATTCACGGAGAAAGTGAGGAGACACGAGAAGCTGGAAGAGGTTCTCTGTGACGATGGCAGACACCCAGAGATGTCCATGTGCAGAGATGGCTGGAGGAGGAGGAGGCTGGGGCAGAAGACACAGGTTATGATGGATGGCATGCTGTCTCCAGGGATGTAAGTAGAGAAACCAGGCTGGACGAGGGTGCAGATGGGTGCTGTCACCATTAGACTTGTAGATGCTACATGATGTCAGAGTCACCTCCACAAAAGGTGGACACATGTTCAAATTTACACAGAACCAAGCATGTACTGAGTGTGCTCCATCACCATACGTGTTTCCAATGAACCACATGTGCTCAACCCCCACACACAGGGGTGTGCAGCATGCCACCACTTCCAAGACAGGCATTCTTTCTTAAAAATAATCTCTCTCTCTCTCTCTCTCTCTCTCTCTCTCTCTCTCTCTCTCTCTGTTTAATTAGTGGCTTAGAGGCCAGGTACCTCCAATAACAGCTCTCTCCTGATGAGAAACTATGATCCCACAGTTATCCATCCCACGAGACTGGGTGTCTCAGAGTCGCTGCCTGGGGCTGGAGTCCCAGGGAGATCCTAGAGAGCTGCCAGTAAGGCTATGTTGGAGTCCCTAAGAAGAACGTTCTAATGTGAGCAAAGAAACACCTCAGCACCAGGATAGATAGCTGGCCAGTGAGAGTAAAGACAAACAGGCAACATGCAAAGGCTTCCTTCTTCTGTGTGGGCTGCCACCCGAAGGTGTGCCCCAGATCTAGGCTAGGTCTTCCCATCTCCAATGACCAGGCCCCTGGTATCAGCAGCCCCAGCAGTCAGGGCAGGGCTGTTGCTCTAGCTTCAGTGGGTTTAGAGTCCCCTGAGAGACCAGAGCTCTGGATCCAGAGGACCCAGAGGTCAGTGTGGAACTGCTGTTTGACCTCTGAGGTCCCAGTGATCACTGTGGGACTGAGAGCTATACTCTATTGGTTGCAGAAGTCACATTGGCCTGTGGTTCTGACCTTCCCCCCTACCCCTGCACTCCCAGTGACATCACAAATCCCAAACCATGACCAGGGTTTTGACTACATCTCGTCTTCTTGGTGTTTAATGTGCAGCTTGACTCTTGACCAAGGTGGGATATTCTTGGAATATTCTCAGGGACTCTATGGAGTCCACCAGACCCTGCAGCAGAATTCCACACAGTTATCCCATTAGGCAGGATCAAGAAAACAGAACACCTGGATGGACTCAAAAGACAGGGAAGTCAAGACTGAAAGATGAATTCATTCCACCAGATGCACAGCAAAGAAAGAACAGGAAGTAACCACTGGCAGGAGCATATCTACCCAGCCAGCTGCCCTGCACTGAGATCCAGAATCGCAGAGACAGCCGAAACGTGAGCGAGTGCCAAGCGAGAGGGAGGCTGGACAGATGTGTTGGCAGATGGATGCGTAAACAGTGGGTGGGTGTTAATTTGGAGTCTTGGTGTTTAAATAAGTTAATGATCTTATAGAAGATTCCAGCAAACAGATGCATAAACCAAGAACTCTATTCAAGACCTTGATCAAGCAGTCTCCAAAGCGAGTGGAGCATTGAATAGAAAGTAGAAATATTGAGGAAAAATTCAGCCAGGAGATTGAAATATTGAAAAGAACCACCCAGAAATAGTCGGAATGAAAAATTGCCACTCAAGTGAAATCTACATCGGAAAACATATCAAGAGAGAAGTCTATGCAGAAGAGTGAATCTCATGGGAGAAGACGATAATGCAAAGGACAGAAATAAAGGGAGAAATTAAGGAGTGTGTGAACAGTATTTCCAAGGTTGGGACACACTCAAGAGGCCAAACCTGAGGATGCAGGTGTACAAAGGGTAGAGGTAAAATCTAGAGAAATAGACTGCTAGTGAAATGACCGAAAAAGCCCTGAACCCGGGGATGGAGTAGACGTCCAACTGCAAGAGGCGTTTAGAACCCTGGACAGACAGACCAGGGGAGAAACTCCCCACGACACATTGAAGTCATGATGTGCAAACACAAAGTAAAGTTGGGCCTGATCCCAGCACACGGGAGGCAGAGATGAGTGGATCTCTGTGGGTTCAAGGCCAGCCTGGTCTACATAGTGAATTCCAGGACCCCCAGAGCTATACGGTGAAAGCCTGTCTCAAAACAAACAGATAACAAAAATAGACAGAGCAGTACAAGAAAAACAACTCACACACAAAGACAGGAATATAATTTTCTCCCCAGATTTTTCACTACCAACCATAAAAGCTAGACAAGCATGCAGTGAAACACTTCAGGGCCTGCAAGAGCCATCGCCGTGCCAAGGCTCCGCACCACAGCACAGCACACCACACCACCACCACACCACACCACACCACCACACCACAGCACCACAGCACCACAGCACCACAGCACCACAGCACCACAGCACCACAGCACCACAGCACCACACCACAGGGGAAGAACCACCATGTTGGGATTCCCAATGGCACTCGGGGCTTGGAGATTTGCCTCCAAGGCCCAGCCTTCACTGTGTACCTTCTCTCCCACTCACCGTGGGTTCTGTTGTGCTCCAGGTTGGGCCAATCTGTTAGCTTTCTCTATGGGAGATGTGAACAAAAGCCTATTTACCCCAGACCAGGCACAAATGACAGAGCAAAGGACGACTCCACCAAAGCCTTGTGGGCAAACTCTGTGATTAAGGTCAAAGTCTACCACTGATCGATCGCCTTCTGGGGCTCAGCGTGTATTGGGGAACTCTCTTCATTAGTGGGGCTTCTCCTTCTCTGACCTTGTCTGGGGAATTCTAAGCCCCCCACATATGCCTCTACCTGAAGAATGTGATGTAGCCTCAATTAGATTACAGGATCAATTTGCTTTCTCCTGATAAAACATGACATTCCTGAAATGCTTCCCTATGCTAATGAGGCATTTTGGTGCCTCAAGCCCTCAACCAATGACCTTTGCCTATCCTGGATGTTCCTACCCTCCATCCTCCAAAACTTTATAGTCCTTGAATCACCCTATGTAAAGTTGATCTGCCTCCTGATCGCTGGTCCTGGTGTGGTCATTCACCATACATACTCACAGGGCTTCTAAACCCCCGCTCATCACTTCTGCTCCCACTGCCCTTGTGGACCGTATCCACCAATGATCCACATCTTCTTACACAAGTAGGAGGTTACTCACAGAACGGGTGACCCTCTCCAACAACAGCACCACACAAAGTCCCACCCTGTCACGGATAATGACCTCATGGAAGCTGCATCTTGGTGTCCCTCACAGCTAACTTTCATTTTCTGCATAAACTATTATCTCCCAAGATTATTTGCAAGCTGCAAGGGAGTCCAGGAGGGGATAACAGCTTGAATCCCAGGTGAGGGACTCGCCGCCTCCCCCTCTCATCTACCAGGAAATGTCAGTAGCTCCATTACTTTTACAATAGATGTGACTATCACTATAATGCTTTGGTCATTAGTAGCCAAGGCTAACTGGCCAAGCTAATCTTTGCCTCAAGATGACATGTTACATCTGGATGAAAAAATGCCCCACAACAGATGGAGTAGATGAATGGATGGATGGTAGTGAACGAATGGGTGGATGTAAAGATAGGTAGATTAATGTACAACTTGGGTGTGGATAGAAGGATGGACGTCCAAGAGTAGAGGAGGGCTGACTGGCTGTCAGCTGGCTAGAGACTGACAGATGAACAGCGGAACAGTTGTTTTGGCAGGATGAATGAACAGAAACGTGTGTGTGTGTGTGTGTGTGTGTGTGTGTGTGTGTGTGTGTGTGTGTGTGTGGATGGGCAGCCTGGGTCAGACTCTCAGAGCAAGATCTGAGCTGGCCATGAACTCACCTGCTGAACACGGTTGCCATGGAGCAGAGTGGCTTGGGAGTTGTAGTACAGAGATTCTACATAGTCACAGGTAGGAAGGGAAGACACTGCCACTTGAACGCTTCTTCTGGCTGTGGTAATGTAGGAGACAGAGGGAAGGCCCAGAAGTGACTCTGTTCTCTGCCCCAAGGCCAACTATAGACCTTGTCCTAAGTCCCACTCACAACCCCGCCGATGACACTCTTCACATGGTGAGTGAGTCCTGTCACTGTGGTGAGCTTGGTGCTTGTGGTCTAGCTCGCTGGCTGAGGTGTCATTCCAGAACTGATCCACAGTCTTCATCTTCCTCTGATGTGCTCAAGGGCATAGGGCCCCACCGTGGAGCACACGGGCTGGGAACTGTAGCTCTTGACAGTCCACCATCCCATCTCATTCCCCCACCCCTGCCCCCTTGTCTAACTAGGATGCCCCAGAGTCCAGTAAAAACAGTTAACTTCTGACGGGCAGAAGAGGGAGAGAGGCTCTTAAGAAGTGTCCACAAGGCCCAAGACCAGAGACTCAAAGGTAGTTTAGAGCACCAGACTGCTTACTCAACAGTCCTGCAAGGAGGTCTTTCTTGTTCGGCTTCCTTACAGTGAGGTTAGCGAGAGGAAAGAAACTCTAAGTTTAGATGATGACCAGCAGAGGGCACACAGTGAACAGGTTTGGCTCATTGCTCAGTTACTTCAGAGCCTCAATGCTCTATCTGTAAAATGGGGGCAAAAACAATGTATGGCGTAGGGATGTTCAGAGAATTACCCAGTGAAACAACAGCTGAAAGTCATCTGTGAGACAGCCTCCATGAGAGTAATGGGAAAAATAATCAGAAGACTGCAGGGGCGTGGCTGACTGCAGAGGCGGGGCAGGTTTTTGAGGTGTGGCTGATTGCGGAAGGGACCAGCTGCAGAGGCGTAGCTGACTGCAGAGGCGTGGCCAGCTGCAGAGGCGTGGCTCACTGCGGAGGCGTGATCATCTGCGGGGGTGTGGCTGACTGCAGAGGCCCGGCCGGCTGAGGAGTCGTGGCTAACTGCATCTAAACAGTTCAAATACGTGGTCCCCAGTGTCTCTACCCCAAACAATGGATACACCCATTCATGGAAGGTGCTAGAAATTAGGAAGTGGGCCTAGCTGGAGTGAGTCCTTGGGGATGCATCCTTGGAAAGCGATGTCTTGTCCCCAATCCTTTGACCTCGTTTGCCCTCTCCCTATTTATGAGCATCTCTGCTCCTATCTTAGCGTAGGCACTCAAACAGTTCTCTCACATCTTGAGCCACGGCTTCCTCCTTCAACTTGATCTCAAGTATTTTGTCATAGTGTTGGAAAGCTAACAGAGATGCCAGAGACACAAAGAGGATTAATGATTCTCCAGTTATCGCCTGGAATAATCCATAAGAAATCACGTAATCACTTTCAAACCTAAATGCATGATCAGAAGCGGAAAAACTCCTTTGTTTAAGATCCTGCAATTCAAGAATGGCCAGTGGGTGGTGCCAGAGCACACCCAGTCTTCCGCCTGGAGCCGGCGGTTACCAGCAAGACAAAGAATAATTTTTACAGGGTCCTCTCATTTATAGGCACTTAGTGGCCAGTGGAGTCATTTGGACTGCTTTAGGAGTTCTTGAACATTCTTCTGAAAGTCTTGGATCTATTTTACCTCAATTTGACACAAACCTACAATCACCTGGAGAGAGGAAATGTCACCTGAAGACTGGCCTATGACCATATCTGTGAGTCAATTTCTTTTCTTCTTCCTTCCTTTCTTTCTTTCCTTCTTCCTTCCTTTCTTCTGTTTTGTTTTCTGAGACAGGGTTTCTCTGTGTAGCCCTGACTGTCCTGGAACTCACTCTGTAGACCAGGCTGGCCTCGAACTCAACAGCACATAGTTCACAGTTCACAGAGCCTGCCTCTGCCTCCCGAGTGCTGGGATTAAAAGTGTGCATCACCTTGCCCTGGCAAGTCATTTTCTTAATTGCTAGCTGATGAAAGGCCAGCTCACCGTGTGTCTTGGTGATTATCACACCAAGAGAGTAGCAAATTCAAACAGAAATCCACCGGACCAACATGCAAAGTAAAAGCATCCACTCTCTAGGAAATTAAGGACAAGAGCCCTGCTAACTGACTGAACAGTTGAAAAAATAATACTCACCCAGCATAAAGATGTTGACAAATTCACTGGCCTTCAACTGAGAGATCTAGTTGCCTCTGTGCCTCTGCTTCTCTGTCTCTCTACCTCTGTGCCTCTGTGCCTCTCTCTCTCTCTCTCTCTGCCTCTGCCAGGATTAAACATGTGTACTACTTATGCCTGGCTGAATACACACTTCATATTTGACAAGCCTCTCTCTCTCTCTCTCTCTCTCTCTCTCTCTCTCTCTCTCTCTCTCTCTCTCTGTCATTTTTTCCTTCTTCTCTCTCTTCTCCTCCTTCTCACCCTTTGATATAGTGTCTTGGACTACAGATTCCCCAGAGGTTCCTGTCACTGTTGGAAGTGAGCTCTTGAATGTGACCAATAGGTCCCCTCTCAGCCTGCTCACTTTTTCATCTTTTCTCCTGTGATTTCGAGTTACACAATGCACATTTTTTATGCAGCTCACAGTTTTAGAACAGAAAGTATTTGTTGAGAGTCTACCATGCCACGTGCTTAGCATGGCTCCTTTATGTCTGCCTCTCTAGGGCCTGGCACAGTGCACGGACATATTAGAACTGCCCCTGTGGATGTGCTCCTGATGGCACACCCTCACCACCCAGCCTGGGCATTTCTAACCATTGCACTGAGCAAGGCCCTGGAAATCCACCCATTGAAGGTGTTATCTGCAGCACCTAGGAGTTCAGCCTGCTGGAAGCCACCCAGAGACCAGCTGTCTGAGAAGTCATTACAAAAGGGAACTGACACTGACACTGTCCTGAGGTCTGTCCACCACACAGTTCCAGCTGGCTGCCCTGGGAAGGGCTCGTCTTTCAGCTGGCTGTCACTGGGGTAAAGCTGGCAAACTGAGGCAATGCTGTAGTGTGGATCTTCAATGGTCCCAAAATGGTTCCCTCTCAGTTTGGTGCCAGTAAGAGGGGCTGGAACTGTTAAGGGGTGAACTAGTGAGCCCCTTTTACGTTCCTGGAGGTATACTGTGGAAGGGAAGACCTCCTCAGAGATCTACAGACTCAGGAAAATGCCTGTCTAAATGTGAGTGCTGGGCTGAGGGTATAATTTTAAGGTATACACTTGACTAGCTTGCACGAGGCCTTAGCTAGAAGCAGCTTCACTATCCATCACGGATAGAGTCAAGCAAATGGTGTATGTGTACCATGGAATAGTATTCCACCTTAGGAAAGAAGGAAATCCAACTGTTCCTGCCAGAATGCATGCATTATGCTAAGTCAAATAAGCCTGTCCACTGGGACAGAAGTATCTGTAACAGTCAAGATACTTAGCACCCTTGAAGACAGAGCCTGGGGGAGAGAGAAACTGCAGAGCGGTTCTTAGTGGTCACAAAGTCCCAGTCAAGTGCCATGAACAGATCTGCAGATGGGATATCCTGTCACCCTGCCTTTAAAGAAAGTGTAGGTTTCATGTGAAGGATTGCTATTGAGCACAAAACAAAACCAAAACACAAGGGAATTTTTGATGTTGATGGCAGTGCTTAGTGCCTTGCTGGCTGCGGGGTATCAGGACTAGATTTTATGCACAAACTGACCAGTATGCATACATTAAATATGTGTATATTTTTGGATATCAATCAGGTTTAACACAGAAAAAAAGGAAAGTCACATAACAAATTTGAACTTCTCTGTAAAGATGCTACAATGTCCTATTTATAGTTCAAATTCCTATGAAAATCTGAGTTACTTCAGTGCAGATACTGAAATGTTGGATTAAAAGTTCATGTGGAAAACAATATAAAGTATCTTGGTGTGACTCTAACCAAGCAAGTGAAAGATCTGTATGACAAGAACTTCAAGTCTCTGAAGAAAGAAATCAAAGAGGACCTCAGAAGATGGAAAAATCTCCCATGCTCATGGATTGGCAGGATTAATATAGTAAAAATGGCCATCTTGCCAAAAAACAATCTACAGATTCAATGCAATCCCCATCAAAATTCCAACTCAATTCTTCATAGACTTAGAAAGAGCAATTCTCAAATTCATTTGGAATAACAAAAAACCCAGGATAGCAAAAACTACTCTCAACAATAAAAGAACTTCTGGGGTAATCAGTATCCCTGACCTCAAGCTGTACTACAGAGCAGTAGTGATAAAAACTGCATGGTATTGGTACAGTGACAGGCAGGTAGATCAATGGACTAGAATTGAAGACCTAGAAATGAACCCACACACCTACCGTCACTTGATCTTTGACAAAGGAGCTAAAACCATCCAGTGGAAAAAAGACAGCATTTTCAACAAATGGTGCTGGTTCAACTGGCGGTCTACAAGTAGAAGAATGCAAATTGATCCATTCCTATCTCCCTGTACAAAGCTGAAGTCCAAGTGGATCAAGGACCTCCACATAAAACCAGATACTCTGAATCTAATAGAAGAGAAAAT
>CM052713.1:945458-984642 GCA_028551405.1 Uromys caudimaculatus
CTTGAGTTCTTTGTAAATATTGGATATTAGCCCTCTATCAGACATAGGATTGGTTAAAAAATATGGAACGCTTCACGAATTTGCGTGTCATCCTTGCGCAGGGGCCATGCTAATCTTCTCTGTATCGTTCCAATTTTAGTATATGTGCTGCCGAAGCGAGCACTCAGTCTTAAGCTGTTGTGGGAAGGGCCTGACTGCAGTCGATGCTAACTTCCGCTGGTCCTGACCTAGAGAGCTGTTACTTGCCTGAGAGTCTTCTTTCTTATCTTGGAGTCGAGGTGCTCCATGAAGCCCTGTTTTAGGCTCACACCCACAAACAGTAAGTCAATATTAACTGATATTTCTCTACCTGCACCAGTTAAGATCAGTGACTCTCACAGCCCCTGGTTTCTTCCTTGAGACTCTCTCTGGATCACACTCTCTCCAGCTCTGTCCAGTCAGAGGTCTTTAACAAGATACTTCGAACAGCTGCAAACCTTCAGATAAGGGAGAGGAACCAAAGCAAGCCCTGTGCAGCCTCGCTTCCTCATCTCCATTGGCTCATTACGGCTCCCACTCCAGTCATACCACCCTGACATTCCACTGATAGACGTACTTCACATCAGGCGACCTTGGAAAGCATGCCATTCAGAAGTCGCGTCAGAGACACCAGCAGGTGCCCCCAGCAGAGAATGTGTTCTTAATTGTCAGCGGAATGTTGCTCTTTGGGACATTTGAAATGGAGCGAGCATAGCCAAGGATCGTATTTTAACTTAATTTTGATTAATTGGACATTTAATTGCTTAATGAAGCACATTAATTACTAAAACACATTCATGCAGTGGCCACACTAGATAGTACAGACCTCTAGAGTCCAAAGATGAGGAAGACAGAACTCTCTGCTCTGGGGCTTCCCTTATAGAAGAACTGACTACTGGATAGAGTCACAAGTCAATGGGTGTTTCCTGGGTGCATGTGCTCTGTGAGGCCCTGGGGTGTTGAAATAAAGTCAACAGCTAGATCCAAAGAAAAGCAAGCAGGAAATTAGACAGAGGGGCCGGGAAGACCCCCGAAAGCACACTATCATCGGTCCTGGAGCCCCACCCTCCTGTTCCCTGTCTCTGTCAGAGCTGGGCAGGTAAATGCACAAGTGTGACCTAGCACATTGGACAGGGTGAGGAGAGAACTTTCACACGCCTGAGAGAGATCACAGTCAAGGAGAACATTCATGAGAAACTCGCCGGGACAAGCTGCACAAGGCAGAGCACTGTAATGAGAACCTGAGAAGGACGCAGATCCTACACTATTCGGAGTATCTAGGACCAAGATCCCCCTATATGTGAAAAGAACATAGAGTTTGGGATTGACAGTCTTAATGTATGCTGTCAAGATGGCCAGACAGGAACAGCAGGGACCACTGGGAGCATGAGACCAGTCCTAGGGCTGTGTGAAATGTGTCCGCCTGGCACCGGGGTCCACGGTGCCTGTCTTCTCTGCAATCAGCAATGTTCTGCAACTGCAATAGTGCAGTAGTATTATGTGGTCTTCGGTGAAAATGTGTTTCTGGGCAGACCAACCATGATTAACAGCTTCTACATTAGGGCTGGTTTGAAAGGGGCTTCCAAGAGTGGGTGAACAGTAGGGACTTGGCCCCATCCTGGTTCCTGGAAAACCAGGCCTTGGAGCTCTTTGTCTGTCCTGACCCTTGTCCTGTCCTCCAATATCTATTTTTGCAGTCTAGGTGTAAGGAATAGAAACCAGACTCTTGTGCTGCCTCGAACCAAATTCCCCAAAGAGGGGTTCCTGGCATCTCACTGTAGCTGAAGAACAAATGGAGCAGGGAGAAACCACACCTCCTCAGACATCTCGGAAGATGCCTGCACTGTGCAGAGATTGCAGCCACGGCTCCTTCCCGCCAGGAAGGAGCATAGTGATAACTGTAGTGGCCTTGACTAGGCTCAGGTGGTGATCTGTGTTACACGCCTCCTTCCACCCTCTACATCTTTCTCCTCCTTAGGTCCAAATTCCTCCCCAGCTTGTCTCCCTGTGAAAAGCACTGTCCAGTTGTCCTGCATTTTCAGGACCCTCAGTTTCGTAGCTCTCATTTTAGCCATTTAGTCAGAATAGATCCGTCAAGCACTGGGGAAAACATTACAGAAAGCAGGACTTAGGGCAAGTTCATAGGGAAGAGCAAGCGCCTCTGGCAGGAAAATGAGGTTACTCAGTCCAGCAGCCCTGTTGGCAGTGTAGGGAACAGAAGAAAAGGCCCATCCCCACTGCAGCACTGACAGCAGCTCAGGAGGGCCCCTACTCTTTGGGGACCTCGGCTCAAGCCAAACTGGGGTTTGTGGCTTTGATTCAGAAAAGAATTTTGGGACTAGCCATTATGAGGCATCCTGGTTTAATGAAGACTTTAATATAGACTCAGGCATGAGGGCTAAGAGAAAGGGGCAGTGCTCAGAAGAAAGTGAGGTGCACCTAAGAGCGCAGGCCTGAGGGTCTCTGAAGGAATCAACGTCATTGTCTCAGAATAGCCATATGTATGGAGGGCTTCAGGGGGGTTTGAAGCTACCTTCAAAGAGTGACCAAGGATCTGACTGGGGCTGCAGGATGGCTCCAGAGAGCGCCTGACAGGATTGCAATTGATAAGGTTAAAGTCTACACCACAGGGATGCAGGAAGTGGGGCATCTTCCCTGCAAGCGAATGTAGCTGTCTTGTTGAGATTCTCAGTAAAGGAGTGAGGCCCTTCCCAAGATGGTGAGCCTGGTTCTGTTACTATGTTAAAGGAACCCAAGGGGTCTGCATAAACAGAAGGAGTGTCCTTGTTGGATTCTCCACAGCCAATGTCATCTGTGCTGGGACCCTCATTTCTCACCTGGGAAGGGGCCTCAACCAGACTCCAGGGCAGGGTCTCCGCCCCTGTCCCTCCTAGATCCAAAAGATTTTCTCTACTGTCCTGGTGTCACCCTCTTTTGCTTTTGGTGGGAAGATATCGGTACCAACCAAGCAATCCTAATTCTATTTGTCTACAACATACATCACTCTCTGAGGGATCCCTGGACCAGCACTCGGCTTCATTTTGTCCTTGCATTGCTGTAAACATTTTGACATTCCCAAGCAACCTAGAATGTATTCCAAGTTCGGTCTGGCAGGGCTATGTAAGTGGGTTCGCTCCTTTCTCGGGGCTGAGTGTCTTGCTGCCCACCTTGCAGCGCAGCTTGCCTTCCTCCTGGTAAGGGAAGCCAAGTACCTACACTCTGTCTGAGAGGACATCTTGCTGTTCCCTTCATGCCACACAGACTGTGTTGTCCAGGGCACAAAAACCAGACCAAAACAAAACAAAAAAACCAAACCACCAACCACAGTGAAGGCTCTAAGGGGACAGGAGTCTCATCCAGGAACCATATCCGAAGAGATGAAAAGACGCAATCTCCACAGAGAGTTAGAAATGAAACTGCTGTGACTGGCGTCCTCTCCGTACCCAGACCTAGGTGTGGCAGGTGGCAGCACCAGGGGCTTGCAGCCACAGGAAGAAGATCTACCTCTTGCTCCTTGCTTTAAAGGTAGTCTAGGGATTAATGATGAGGCTTCTGGTTGTGGAAAGGCTTTGGGTATGCAGACAGGGCCAGCAATGGAGAGCCGGTGACACGACAGTCCCTTGAGATGACTAAAGTAGCAGAAGGAGCAAGGCTCAGGCATACCTGCAGCCTCTGTCCTGGTAGCATCGCATTCCCAGAGGGGCATGACTGATGCAGAAGCTCAGAACCTTTCCCAGAAAGTAGGGTTTTAGAAATGGGTCTGGGGTCTCAGGAAAAATGACCACACAATCCAAAGTATTTCAAGGAAAGAAGTTCTCTACAGAAGGAAGGATATGTAGCCATGCCAAATCAAGCAAGCATTGTTCGTAACGCAAAGGGGTCCTGCACCTCACTCGAGTGCTCAGAACCCTGCACCTCACTCGAGTGCTCAGAACTTGACCCCCACACACACACTCTTCTTACATGACTGGCTAATGGAGAATAATGCAGTTAGAAGCAAAGTATTTTGATCCTAGAGAAATGCTGACTTGGATAGAAAAGACAACACATTTCATTTAAATGCCCACAGTTTCCCCTTTCACGGTACAGTCTCACTCTTTATACTCACTTACCATCGTCTGACTTTCCTGCTTTGAAGTGTGGGACATAGATGATGGGTAGGAACTGTGCTAGTTATTGCAATTTTAATTAGTTGTTGGTCTAATTGACGTATGCATGGGATCACACAACATCCTGCTGTAGTCAAGACCCCTCCTTATTTTTAAACCATCATTCTATAAAGCCAGAGAAAGGGTCACTTACGTCTGGTTTTTCAGATACTTCGTTGGATAAGAGTCTATGAAAAGCCCTCACAGTGGTGCCCTGCTGAGGAGCCCTGGTCCATTTCAATTCTCTTTCCAGCTTTTTATTAACATTTGGTCCTCAAGCTGTAAAGGATGGGTTGGCAATTTGAGTGGTGGTCTGGGCGGGTGGGAGAGGCCTTGTAACCTAAGGAAAAACAAGTGGAAGAGAGGCCACACGGAACCCCTGAGAAACTGATCGTTAGTTCCCACAACGGGAAGGTTGATGACCCTTGCCAGGCGTGACAATACAGCATTTCATAGATGCTGTCCCAGTCACTGTTCTGTTGCTCTAGAGAGATACTGTGACCAAGGCAAGCCTTATAACGAATGCATTGAATTAGGACTTGCTTACAGTGTCAGGCGCTTGATCTGTTATTATCATAGTTGAGAGCATGGTGCCGGGCAAGTGTGGTGCTGGAGAAAGATCTGAGAGCTACACCCTGTTCCACAAGCGGAGAGAGAAGAGGGGGAGGGGGAGAGAGGGGAGGGGAGGGGGTGAAGAGAGGGAGAGAGAGAGAGAGAGAGAGAGAGAGAGAGAGAGAGAGAGAGAGAGAGAGTGTGGACTTGGTGTGGGCTTTTGAAACCTCAGAGCCTTCCCCCAGTGACACCCTTTCTCCAACAAGGCCACACCTCCTAAGCCTTCTAATTTGTTCAGAGTTCTGCTCCCTGGGGACTTAGAATTCAAAGATATGAGTCATTCTTATTCAGACCACTACAAATGGGAAGGTCTATGGCCCTTTTCAGGGAACACATGCAGCATTTCATAGGGCGACAGCCCTAGGTCCTCTTGAGGGACGGTGAGGGGTCTAAGCAACATTATAGGTAAACATTTGGTCCAAGGCAACGTTGTGTCTAGAATTAGCTCAGTGCTGGGAGTGAGTGGCTGTGTAAAGGGCTGAGTCCTCCTTCCAGTGTTGCCTGGGGAGGGAGAGTGCCAAGGTGTATGACAGATGGCTCCAGTTTAATATGTAAACTTTTTATAATGCCTCTCAATGCTTTGGAGATGAAGTGGCCACCATTACTTTAATCTGAATTTTCTATAAAGCCAATCATAGCATGACTGGTTCTAAGATAACCATAATCACATTCCCAGCAGTGGCATCTGGAAGGGGGCGCCCCGCCCCACCGAGGTGTTTCGGGAAATATTAAAAAAAAAACGGAGTTACGTTCCTGCACTAGTGCAGCAACCAGCAAGTCTCAGAGCTCATGCTGGGCCACAGGGCTCCTGCCTGGTGCGTCTCACTAGGCAGTCCCTCTGCCCGCTATCTCTCCAGTGGGGGACCCCGAGTTCCTCTCATTATACACTGCGCCTCATGCACCCCGGGGCCAGCCATCCCAACACCCAATTACCCGGTAGAATTGAAACTCTTAAGCATATAGTTAACCAATCAGATTTATGTATCAATAAAAACACAATTTACAAGATGCCAATACAATAATTTCAGAGCCAATTGATAATAATAAAAGCTGCACACCTAGATTAGACAAATATCCCCAAATTCTAACCTTTATGATAACATAACCATCGGTGACCCTAAGCCAAGATCCACGACGTCTTCCTTCTCTTCTCCAAGATGCTCTCTCCTGTGCAACTCTTAGCTTCTCCTCCCTGTTCCCTGTCCAATCACAGGGCTCCTGTTGCCCTAATGTAATTGACAGGGAAAACCCTGCAACACCGAGGTGGTCCGCTATTATTAGTAATTCAGGTTCTCTGCCATAGGTATTTCTGTCTAGCCTGCCTGGATAGTCCCCCGGTCAGACGGCCTCCCGTCTGAGATGTGTTTTCTTACTTACCATCCTTCTGTTTATTATAATCATATGAGTCACACACACCCACACCTGTTTAGCATTGGTGTAGACCCACACAGAGAGGTAACTTCTTTGTCACAACTCCTGTAGCCTGAAGGACCCAGTGACCTCACAGGATGGGTAGGAGTGTGATTAGTTACTTCTCCGTTGCTGTCATGGAGCATCATGACCAAGATAACTTATGGAAGCTAGAGTTTACTTGGCTTACAATTCCAGAGGGTAAGAGTCTGTAATGGTGGGAGCATGTCGGCATCGCGGCGGGTAGGTTGTGTAAGGCGTGACCACAGCACGAAGCGGAGGACTCACATCCTTTACCATAAGCACAAAGCAGACTCTTTACTCAAAGCCCGTCCTCAGTGGCAACGCTGCAGTGCCCCGAATGATGTCACCAAATGGAGACTACATGTTCAAATGCCTAAGACTGTTGGGGACATTTGTCGTTCATTCTACCACAGCAAGTAGAGTCAAGTATCTGGAGTCTTCGTGGCTTCCCTGAGCAAGAAGACAAAATGTCTTATCAGAGAGGTACCAATGGTCTCTGGGTCCTGGCTGGCTTTGCATGGCAAGGACCAAAGTATTGGCTGCCATCTTTTGACCCTCCCGTCCTCATTACTGTCTGCTTCTGGGCTTTGCTATTGAATACCCAGAAGGATATATACCAGCCATTTAATTTTATTTGATTTCTATTTATTTTTTGCTTTGATTTTCGAGATGGGGTTTCTCTGTGTAGCCCTGGCTGTCCTGAAACTCACTCTGTAGACCAGGCTGGCCTTGAACTCAGAAATCCACCTGCCTCTCTAAGTACTGGGATTAAAGGTGTGCACCATTACTGCCCAGCTGTCATATAATTTTAACGTCTGTGTAACTTTTAGATAAAACAGCCCAAAGAGTTTTTAATAAAGCTTAGTTTGGTCACGAGTCAGCTTCTCCAAGTGGTTAATGCAAAGTTAGCAAGAATCATCTTGGTTATTCATCCTTGTTCTTTTGATATAATTCTTATAAATGTTACCGTGAGTAACAGTGTAACCTTACAGACTCAAAACCTTTCACTTCAAACCTGTATTACCCCTTAAGGCCCATCCTCTACAAAAGTGTAATTTACTAAGACCTTCTGTGACTTGGCTTTACAAAACCCATCCTTACCTAAACTATTTTCTTTTTACCAAAAATATGAACTGGTTCTTTTCATGTTTTTTAACACTCCTCTTACATTTATTATCGTTTTTTTATTTTTCTTCATGCTCTTCATTTGTTCTAATTGAATTTATATAATATTGTATAAAAACTTGACAAAAAGTATAAAAACAAATCACGGAATTAATGGCTATCAGATGCAACAGGGTGCTGCTCTACTCAGCTCAGAAATGAGGTCTTCAGTCATTTGCTCCCCTTGAGCACTGACTCTGCAAGCTCACAAATGGCAAGCACATAGTGTTTCACATAAGGGCAAGGACATCATATCTGTGCCTAGTCCATTCATGAGAATTTGACCCACTTTCAGGACTTCCAGGAAACCATAGTGTTGAAACTCTCCTGAGAGGTCAGAATTTTCCCAGTTTCATAAATCGAGTGGGCACCCTTTACCAAGCAGGATTCCCCACCCCCAGCCCCGCCCCCCATGAGCCTGCAATCTGTGCTTGAGAGTTCTTCTGTGCCCGTGGTATGAAGATACAGGCTTCCTATTAGATCTCGAACCCTGGCTTTCACTTCGGGAATTGTGGGTAATGCTTCTCTTGTGCCTCTGGGATAGATTGTCTGGCTCTCTTTTTACCGCCTGCCTTAGACAAATGAACACTCTGGACACTGCCTTCCTCTTCAAGTCCACGAGGTTCCTCATTCTCAGTAAACAAAAAGCTGTCACTATTTATCTGAGGGTCTTGAGTAGTGTGTGGTAGGATCTCTTTTGTCATCGAAGTGTCCTGGGCTCCTGCTCTTGGCAAGGGTAAACCCATGGTAAGCAGTGGCTTGATGGTTGGGTGTCACTGTGAGCCCCTGACCACTGCTGCTGCCGCCAACAGGAGTTGGGGCAGTGCATCCTTAGTTGACTGCTACTCCACCTGTGGACCGGCCCCGCCAGAATCTCCTTAGTTTGTGAAGGAACTGCTTTCTATCCATGTCTTCTTGTCATTGTTCCGGCTGATGTTCCTGATGGCCACAGGAAACTTAAATAGGATTTGTCTTTCCTTGGCTGGGCCAGGTCTCTGCTGTTGTGAATTTCCTGTTTATATTGGAATCCTATAGTTCCAATTTGACCTGATACACAACCAAGGGTTGATAACAAACATCTGTATTGACACTTGCCAGTGTGCTCTGATACATAGATGATACCCCTGGGGCAATGGTGGATAATGTCGGAAATTGTCCTGTTCAGTCTGTGATACCCCTTTGCAAGCCTGGAGCACAGGCACATGGGACATAAGTCCCATGTTGCTGTAAGTTCTTGCCACAATAACTGAACCTGGACATCTCCACTCTCATTTATCTGGTGCTAATGGGTATATTTGTAACTTACCATTTTCTTGGGTGATTATGTGTGTGGGAACATTTCTTACTATCAATAGACCTGAGGGGTCTGGCTTGCTCCACAGTTCCAGCTGTGAAGTGTCTCCTACATCTGTAGCAGCTTATCGATGCAGGATATGCCAAGTCAAAGAAAACTAATGCGGAAGCAATGTCTGGGCGGCATTTCTAATGGCAGATACCCATTCTCAAACTATGATGCTGGTGTCCCAGTTTTTGAGCTGCTGGTATGTGTTTTCAACCTTCTATGTGTAGACATTCTCCCTGGTGAGCCATAGTGGCAGAATCCTTCGTTCCTAAAGGTGGGTCAGCAGGCAAACCTTTTATAACACGAGTAACTCCTTCCAGGCGATCTAATATTCTTTTATTTTATAAAAAGGAAGGCTCTGAGCATCTATAGTAATTGTACTTATAAGGAAGCCATCTGCTGCCAATAGCAAATAAAAACAGCATAAGGGTGACTGCACATAGCCCAGACCTCAAGCCCTCCTCCCCCACAGGCTGAGCTGTGCTCCTCGCCCAGCCCCTCCCAGCTACAATGTGGACTTCCTCAGTTCTAGGTGGGATTGGATCTTTATGGTCTCTAGTCCAAGCGCTGCCTTCAAATAACATGAAGTCAGTCGACTTCATCTTAATGCTCCTCTTGTTTCTTTCCTTTTTTTTTTTTCATTTTATTCCCTAAATAAAAATCCAAATTCCATCCATGGTACATTATCAATGACTTTGAGTAGGGATACTGCTCGCAAACCATAAAAGACAGAAAAGAAAGCACACACAAGAAAGACATTTGTTTCCTCTGTTCTCTCCAGGAAAGAGAGGAGCATGGAGCTCAAAGTCAGCCGGAGACAGTGTCCCCTCTAGATTCACCCTCAAAGCTTGGGTAGTAACTTGCTTATGTCTGAGAAGCTCTTAGTCACAAAGTGTGGTTTTAGCATTCCTCGTCTCTTTCCAAGCAATGGTGGCCCCATATTATCATCCCTTTCTCACCCTGGCAAGGGAGAGGAACACTTAATATTGACATCAACTCGGGCCAGGCACAGAGCTGGGGCCCAGAGAACTGATTCGATGACCAACGATTCTATACGGGCCTTCTGTGAGAGTGCTCAGCTCCCTTGTGTTACGGCGCCCCACAGGGCTATTTGAAGAATCTTATTTTTGTTGGCCTTATATCTCCTCTGCTTCCCATCAGTTCAGGAGCTGTCTAACCAGAACTTCAGCATTCATCCTAGGGGACCTGTAGAAGTACCTGTTTAAATACTTACATATAAATCCTGGCAGCAGTAGTGTTCCTTGATACCCGCCTCAGTATTCTGAGTTCCCGAATGAAACACACACACACATGCACGCATGCACGCATGCACGCACACACACGCATGCACGCACACACACACATGCACGCATGCACGCATGCACGCACACACACACACGCACACACGCACACACGCACACACGCACACACACACACACAGCCCTTATATTTTGATATGCTTAGAACAGCTCAATGGCTGGGTCACTTCTTAACCTCCACGTGGCTAATCCACCTCCCTCCGATATTCCCAAGTCATTACTTACTAAATCCTATATTCCATCTTTGCTGCCCTGGACCCAGGCTGGCAGCCCTCTTGGGCCGTTCTTCCTGGCTCCTACATGGTGGCTATGCTCTCTGCCCCTTACCTTCTCAAGTGTGGCATCTTTCCTCTCCTTCTCTTTCTCCCAGCATGACAGATCTCCATCTTCTTCTCTCTCTCGGTCCCTGCTCCTGGAAAATCCTAGGGTCCCACCTAAGTCAGCTCTGCCCAGACATTGGCTGCTGGCATCTTTATTTACCAGTCAGGACCAACTGGGGGCAGAGTCCCTCAGTGTCTTACATGCGGTCGTGTGGACTCCTGTGCAAACAATTTTAGGGACCCAAATTAATAAAAGAATACAAACAGCCACAGGGATATCAGAGATCCCTCATCCCCTCTTTTCTGTCTTCCCTGGAGTTGCTCACACAGCCCTCCTCCTGCACTAGAGGTCCCCTCTGTACCTTTGGTTTCTCATTTCAGACTAAGTCTCATAAAAAAGTGTAACTCACACTTTCATCCTCCCCAGATCTCCCAATGACAAAGGCGGTCCATTATAGTCCATTCTGGCCCCTTTGTGCACGGTTATCTTGTGCTTGCCCTGTGCCCTGGCCCCTTTGTGCACAGTTACCTGGTACTTGTTCTGTGCCCTGGTCCCTTTGTGCACAGTTACCTGGTACTTGCTCTGTGCCCTGGTCCCTTTGTGCATGGTTACCTGGTGCTTGCTCTGTGCCCCTTCTTCTCTGAGCTGCTGCTTTACTGTTGACTTTGAGTTTCCGTTAGTGCCAGAGCATGGGAGGATTTCTATGCCCAGGGCCACTGCAAAAGCTAGGGGTATGCACCCAGGGAGGAGATCAGTCCCCCAGAGCCCCAGTCATGGAAAGAGAACATCACATTGTGTGCCAAACTATTAAAAGTGCATCTGGGTCAAGAGACAATATCCACACAGTCTAGAGTAATTTGACAAGGCAAAGGGAGACCAGCTGGGATTTTTGTTTCTAACAGGAAGAGGGACCCATGATCCACTGTTTGTGGTGAGAGCTCAGTCTGGTATTCTTACGTGATTGGCTAACTTGAAGCAGTACAATTGACGAGCACAGTGCTCCTCTTGAAAACAGGACAGAACCTTAAGCACATGCTTTGGGCTTATAGAAATGCCGGGGTGGGGAAAGGATTTTTGCTAGATGGTATCTTTACGAAATTCATTTATAGATGGAGCCTCATTTGACCCGTGACAGAAAAGACAGTGCATTCCAGTTATGTTCCCAAAGAGAAAGGACGCACGTGGGAGTCAGTAGTGCCTGTCCTCTCCACCGCCCTGGCCTCATGAGTCAAATGAGCAATTAGAGGATATTCTCTTGTGTCTGATCAATCAAAATTCCATGGAAGGAATGTGAAGGTCAACCCAAAGGTAAGCTTTTCCCTGGGAACTTGCTACCAATGCTATAAAGAATCCTGAGACACCATCTATCTGTGCACTGTGAACACTTCCCTCAGGCCAGCAAGAGGGTTCGTGGGTGAAAGCACTCGCTAGACAAGCTGGACACCTGGGTCCAATCCTGGGAACCCAGTGGACTGAGAGGACTGACCCTGGAGAGCTGCTGACTGACTCCCACACACGCAGTGTGGCATGAGCACGTGAGTGTGCACACACAGTAACCGTGATAACAGCAGCCATAATCATTCAAAGTTCTGTTCTGGCTCTGGAGAGACGCCTCAGGTTACGAGCACAAACAGCTGTTGCAGAGAATGTGAGTTCAGGTCTCAGCGACCGACCGCACCGAGCAGTTCACAGCCACCTGTAACTCAAGCTCTGTGGGATCCAGAGACTCTGCACTGCATGGGCGCCTGCACTAGCCTGTGTGCACAAACGCACCCACATAATCTAAAAATCTTAAAAAAGAAATGCCCAATTTCATCTAAATGGTAGTATGTTTCCACCCCTGTATGTGAATGTCTACTTAGTTTACAAGAAACTGCACATGCAAAGTTTAAAATCTGACAAATGTCGACATCCGCACTACAGTATACTAACAAATATGATCACTGCCCTCCGTTCTGGCCACAGAACTTTAAAACCTTACCATCTCTTGTTTAACAGGATTGCCTTTGCTATGCAAATGAGGTCAGGGACAGCTTAAAGGGGTGAGAGAAAGGTCAGCCAAGCATTACTTGGTAAACAGAGGCTAGGGACCTGCACAGCAATGCAGTCTCTGACACCTATATGGTGAAGCAGCAGTAAGAGTCAGGCCCTTGTGCCTTAGGGAAGCATTCTGGGTGGGTGTTAAGTCTCACTCTCAAGACAACCCGCTAACTGAGGTGCCTCTTTACATATCAAAGCAGACGCTGACCATCAGTCTCCCTCAGTCCCTACCGATTAGAGTCAACCTGGCTGGCATATCCCAGCCCCTACCTCAGCCTCTCTAGCCCTGCGCTTCACTGCCCTCCCCCTACAGCTGTCCTTCCCTATATAACCCAGGCATTTTAGACACACGGTCACTTGGTCTCTTGGCTCTTGGCTAGCTCTGCTCCTGAATCTCTCTTGGACGGCTTGCCCACCTCTCTTCTCTCTCGCTCCCTCACACACACCCTTTCCCCTCTCATGGCCTGGTCCCATCTGTTTCCCATGTTCAGTCTGAACCTGTCCAGATGCTTCATGCTGCTTTCTCCCTCAAATTTACAATAAACCTCTTCCTCCACTATACCTAGGAGTGGTCATGCCCTAGTTTATTTTTTCATTCAGTGGTGATGGCCAGTAAGCTGGGGGAGCATAAGAAACAACAGGAAAGGGCAGGAATCTCTGAGCTGGGACAGACAGGTGTCACCCATGTGTGGCCTGTCTAATTGCAAAAGGAGGGCTTTCCTTTGTGTGGAGTCATTTCTGCAGAACTGTTGAACCTGAGGAGATGGGGACACTGTTAGGTGCAAACCTAGGCTAGACTTGTGAGAGGCCACAGCAGTGTAGCTGTGACAAAGGGCTGATTCACTCTGAACAGGCAGAGGAGGGCTGACGCACCAAGTGAAGTCCCTGTGCGAGTCCAGGGAGCTGGGTGGGAAACTGCATGATGGTTGCAGATGTCTTTTCAAGTTGATCAAAAGGTCCATGGCATTCTGAAAACTGAGGTCGGGGTGTCTACTTTGCTCTGTGTTTGACCCTCGCAAATTGTCTGTCCACAGGACTCACTGGGCAGTCCTGATACTTTCCATATAACTAAGCTTGTTTAGAAAACAAAGCAAGAGGGCTGGGGAGATGGCTCAGTGGTTAAGAGCTCTGACCACTCTTCTGAAGGTCGTGAGTTCAAATCCCAGCAACCACATGGTAGCTCACAACCATCCGTAATGGGATCCGATGCCCTCTTCTGATGTGTCTGAAGACAGCTACAGTGTAATCATAAATACATACATGAAACAAAATAAATCTTTTGAAAGAAAGAAAGAAAGAAAGAAAGAAAGAAAGAAAGAAAGAAAGAAAGAAAGAAAGAAAGAAAGAAAACAGAGCAAGAAAGCCATCTAGATTTAGGATCCATTTTGTATTGGTTCTTTCAGGGGCATCCAAACACACCGCCTGTGTCTAAAATTCGGTGGGTCAGAGGTCGTGAGTTAGAGCAGTGACTGATGGGAGATTGGTCTTGTGGAGGCCTTACCTTCAGCTTGTAGAATCAAATCCTAGGACAACAGTATACTGTAGTACCCTTGCTAGTGAGAAAATGGACCTCTTAATGTCAGGCTTGTGGGATTCTCTGGACCAATCAGGATTAAACTTCCACTGTTCATAACTTGAGAGTGAGGAAATGGAAACCAGGAATAGAGGTGCATGCCTTTCATCCTAGCATTTGGGAAACAGAGGCAGTGAGGCCTCTGTGCATTCCAGACTAGCCAGGGCTACATAGTGAAACCCAATTTCAAAACAACATCGACAAAATGTATCTCACTCTGCAAAATCAATTCCAGATGGATGAAAGACCTTAATGTAAAGTCTGACAGCCTGAATGAAACAGACACGGGAAACAACTGGGAAGGTATTTCCGTACACAGATGCAGAACAGAACTTATCCACAGGACTTCAGTTGCTCAGAAACAGGGCCAACAACTGACAAATGGCATCTTATGAAATTCAAAGACGTCTGTACAGCAGAGGAAACCACAGAATGGAGAATGTGGCCCACAGCATGGGAGAAACCCTTTGCAAGCTGAAGCTGCACAGAGGATTATTACTATCTAGAATAGAAAGTAATCAGCTCAGAACGAACAATCAGGACTGGAGATGGCTCAGTGGTTAGCAGCGCTGTTGCTCTTGCAGAGGACCTGGCACTTACACGATGCTTACGATCAGTTCTAACTCCGGCTCCTGAAAACCAAACACCCACTTTGGGATCTGACACCCTCTTTTGACCTCTGTGGGCACCAGGTATGTGTGTGACACACACACACACATACATACAGCCAAAGCACTCCTATACATAAAATATCTAAAACATGAAATCAAACAACCTAACCAATAATTTGGAAAATGAAATGAACAGTTTGCTAACAACAAAATACAACTGGCCATAAACATACGAGAAAATGATTGTCTCACTAGCAAATTAAAACCACACTGAGAGTCCATCTTACCCCATAAGGAAACAAAGCAGAGAGAAGCCACAGAGCTGCTCCAGAACAGACGGACAGACGGCCACGCTTTCGCGCACAGTGACATCCCTGCCCTGCACTT
This sequence comes from Uromys caudimaculatus, assembly GCA_028551405.1. Lineage (NCBI taxonomy): Eukaryota > Metazoa > Chordata > Mammalia > Rodentia > Muridae > Uromys > Uromys caudimaculatus. Next base: position 960,428 of record CM052713.1, read on the forward strand.
GACTTCTGTGTGGATTCTTACACACCACAGGGGTAATAGCTTTAGTAACTCTTGTAAGTTCATACTTTACAGTAGTCTCTAAAGGGTGTGGAGTAATAGAAGTGTCCTATTATCTAAAGTATTTTAATGAAACCACGGATCCTGCTAAATGTAGAATTAGAAACATGATCAAAGAAATATAGACTACCAAACATGGCTGTGGGGTTAAAATAAGGAAAGTACTAGAACAACTAGAGATCGGAGCTGCTCTGGGGTGAGGTCTAGCGCCACCCAGCAAATCCAAACGATTAGAAAAGTATGAAAACGTTTGGTGATTTGGACCAAAGAACCAGAGATGGTGAAAAAGGAAATGCAGAAACAGAAGCTGGGTCTGGCGTAAAACCCTGCTTAGACCTCCAAAAGGAATGAAATAGCCAAACGCATGGATTAAATGCTGTGAAACACGATTTTATTCCCGGGAAGAAGTGAGTAGCTTGAGAGGAAACCCCTGTAGCAGAGGAGCCTCTGAGCATCCCAGGTTAGAGGAGAGGTCCCTCCGCACGACAAAAACCATGGATTATCAACACGTACAAAAAAATGTGCTTGCAGATGGCTGGAGGCAGGCCCCAAGAGAGCCCAATGGAAACGAGCGAGCAAACGAGCAAACAAGCAAACGAGCAAACGAGCAAACAAGCAAGCAAACGAGCAAACAAGCGAGCAAGCAAACGAGCAAGAGAGCAAGCAAACAAACAAATGAAAAACTACTCTTGAACCAAAACAAAAGTGTGTTAGATCCCCACCACAGTGACAAAGTACTGAAGACAGTGACTCTAGAAGAAAAGGTTTGTGGCTTATAGTTGGTCGATGGCAGGCAGGCTCGTGGTGGCTTTGGGACTGTGGCAAAGCAGTGCTTGATATCAGAGAGCATCAGATCAAAGCTACTCGCCTTAGGACAGCTGGGCAGCAGGGAGAGGAAGAAAAGGCCCACTCCTCTCTAGGTTCCTCTCTAAGGCCCCCAACAGCAGCAACACAGTTTGGGGACAGAGTCTTTAATATAAGGGTCTTCAGTGTGGGTGCTTGAAATCTGAATTACAGCAAACAGAGAGTACAAGAGTGAAGTCGGAGAAAAACAGGCAAGTAGGAAAAGAATGGAGGATGGATTTAGAATGGAAGCTTGAGGTGCCAGAAGGTCCAGCAGGTGCCATACAATGAAGACGGAGATGCTTAGGGGTGGGGCTGGGCCGGGGCTGAGGGGACCATCGGGGACTAGTGGGGGCTGACGGGGGTTGGTGAGGGCTGGGGGGGGCTGGGCAGGAGCTGATTGGGGGTTGGTGCAGGGGGGTATGGCTGGTGGGGGCTGACGAGGGCTGGCGGGGGGTGGGGGGCTGGGGGAGCTGGGGAGACTGGGGGTGCTGGGCGGGAGCTGATGGGAGTGGTGGGGGCTTATGGGGATGTGTCCTCACTGTTTGCAGCAAAGCAAGAGCAGGCTTATCCATGTTAAGATATAGCTTAAGAGTAAGAACAGCAGAGAGCATACGTTCTACACAATCAATGTTCTGCACTATACAAAGGACAACCATAGTGAGCCAGGGAGAAGGAGGAGGAGAACTTGTAACCATCAGGACAAAGAGTGAAAACTAGAGCTGCCACAACTGCAAACAGAATGGTGCTGTACAAAATTTAATGGATTTGACTTGCGCCTGGAGGCAGCTTTGCTTGCTACGATTCTGGGCCCTGGAATAGAACTAAAAAGATAAAACCACACTGGCTCAAACATGGAGTTATTTTTTGTGTGTGGAGGATTCCCCTGTACTATAAGGGGCCAGTTTTGAGGCTCATCTTTCCCCTAGCAGCATGCATAGTGCTCAAGGTCATTGTCAATCTTGCTGTAACACTGGGTGATCCAAACGTTGAGCTCAGATCAGGGGTCATCGCTCTCCATCCGAGACCACTGGTGCTGCTAGGACCAGGGGCCAGGCTTGCCTAGGTCAGTGTTCATCCACACTGGCCATTGCTGGGCCAGATACTGAGCACACAGTTAGCAGCTGCAGACTCAGAAGCAATGGTTAGGGCTGCTGGAGGGAATATAGGAAAGGCTGACTAGGTGCCACCATGTGCAGCTGAGGTGATGTGTGAGTAAAAATCTCAAGTCATATTTGGATTGTGTTGCCTGAGATATAGATAAGACCAGAGCTGGAGTAACAGACCAGACCCAAATGGAAGAGGCCATTGGAGGTGGAGCTTCACGCTGCTTCCTGTTGGGGCCTCTCTGGTGGGCTGGGCTATGTCTCCAGGGCTAAGGAGAAATGTCATAGTTGGTATGGAGTGACTTAAACTCCTGGAAGATATCCATGCCTGAAGCCAGGCTACCACAGGTGTGTGTGTGTGTGTGTGTGTGTGTGAAGGTCCTGGCAGAGGAAAGGAGCTGGAGTCTGCAGGAAGCCCCGGGAAGGTGGAGTAAGGTCCACTGTCTAGAAAGTGAGTCATGCCTACAGGTATCCTGGTTGACAGGCTGGGACCGAAGGCAGAGGCAGTGATTGACAGGGACATTCATATTTGAGGAGGGAGGAGTTCTCTGAGAGGAAAGGGCAGGAGAGTTCACACACAGGAATACAGGACTCTGTTTAGAAGGCTTTGTGGCAGTGCAGGAGGCAAGTCTGGCACCTGCTGCTGCTGTGGCTGAGGCTCTGGTATGCAAAGATCCTGGTTCTTCCTCCTTATTCTGAGGCCCCCAGATGTCTTTGATGGGGGCAGGGTTTGAGGGCAGAGTTGGTCCAGTGATACAGGGGTACAGAGCGGTACAAAAACACCTCTGTCCTTATAAAGGGAAGGAAACAGAAGGCAGTGAGGTGACAGGGCCAAGGGTGTGCAGAGAGACAAAGTCCTGAGAGGGGAAGGTGGGCAGGGGAATCCATACTGTGTCTCAGACATGGGACCCCCTGAGGCAGCCACTACAGTGGGTTCGAAGAGACCACTGTGCCCAGGAGTCAGTCCTGCTTCCTTCTGCTCCTCTGTTGCTCTTCATGCTGGGCACTGGAGGCGGCAGGTGGAGGAGCCACCCCCCCGGAGAGGACAGAAGGGCTGGTGTCACTGCAGTGCTTGTTACCGCAAATGCACGCCTGGCTCTCTCTGACACACTATCCGTGTCTCCCTGTGTCGGTGCTGTGCTGGATGGTGGTGGCACAGCTCCAGGGGTGGAGGCAACCTTGCAGGCCCCTTCCCTATTTGGCAGCAGGTGAATATTGTACATTTGCCACCTAGAACTGTGACGCAGGTGCCCGTTTCCTCCGTCTGTCCCACAGTGGCATCTGCCACCTACACTGGATTTTCCTCTAGGAATTGGCAGAAGATGAAAGGGACAATGGGGCCATCCAGACTCACTTTCTTCCACTATTACAAAGCCAGGGCAGGGCAATGCTCTGCGGCTGAGTGGTATCTCTGACCTCACTCACTTTAAGAACCTGAGCTTGTCACAGATGGGGTTGAGGCTGAACTTATCTGAGTGGCAGGAAACCTCAGGTGGAGCCGAGTCCGTGTGTGATTGTGCTTTTACTGGGAATGGGGACTCATGTTAGGTCTGGAGTTTTACATTAACCCAGCAGACTCTTAGCTATTAAGGCCGGATATCTGTGCTTCCATAGAAGACCTCTGGTAATAATGTCCCATGGTGCCTTCTAGGGAAGTCCTAGAGAGACACTGATACAAGCCAGGACAGACAGTATGACAGCACCTACTATGTGCCATTAAGACCAATGGAGGGGAAGCAGAGCAGGGGCGTGGCTGCCTCGTAACCTCTTAGGCTGTATCATACTTAGGATGCTTTCCTCTGATGTGTATATTTTGCAGACCAAGTTTTAAAGCAACCAATAGCAAGTGAAGCAAGTGACGCCCTGAAGCTGAGAAGCCTGGGTCTCAGAAGCAAGGGAAAGGTCAGACAGCATCCAATACCACAGATGTGCACAAAAATAGGGAGGAGCTTGTATTTTCTCTAGTCCGTGCTTCCGCCTCCGTCTCAGAGCAGCAGGTACACCTAGCTCCCTCCTCCCCCAGAAAACACTTCCCACTGGATATTGCATAGCTGATGATCTCAAGGGGCTTCCCTACCTGCATTCTTCATTGACCCCATTGTCTGTACACAATCCAAGCTTTACATCCACCAACATCAGTGAAGAGTTATGTGAGATTATTTCACCCATGACTTACACCAATGTAAGTCAGAATGGGCGCTGTTGCTCGGTTGTGGTTTGTATCCCAGTGTCTCATGTGATGGAGACTTGGTCCTTATCATGAAAGGTGGTGAGATCCCCTGGCAGTAGGTCTCGTTGACAGTGGTAAGTCACAGGACCACTACCATTTGAAAGGATTAATGGAATTTTCTCAGAGCCCGATTAGTTCTCAGAGACCTGGCTTCCCGCTCAGAGCTCCCATTTCTACCCTGCATGATCTCATTCTTTATCCAGGAGGGCTTTTACCAAAGCCAATACCAGTGCCGTGCTTGTCTGTCCAGAGCGGTGAGCTGAACACGCCTTAACTTCTAAAAGTTCCCAGCCTTGCATATTTTGCTATAGCAACAGAAAACAGACTTAAGACAATGGTCACACAAGGTCACCATACTCTGCTGAGTTCTCAGTCCTTCCCTGGGGTCTGTGGACCTGAAGGTCTTCAGCAGTCTCTGATAATACTTGCAAGGAAAAGAGATGAGCTGGAGCAAGACCTTTTTTCACATTTCACTTCCACTGGCCCAACACCTCACACTTGGATCAACCTGTGACACGTACGCTTCGATATGTGGACTCAATGAACACATTTCTGAGTGGGCTTTGAGCATCTGCCTCTCAGAACATGCTGTCAGGATTGGATGTTCTCTCTGTAGTTCAACATGCGCCATTAACTGCTTCAAATGTGACTAGTCTTATCAGGTTCGGAGTGTTTTTATTCTTTAAATATAGTCAAACTATATTCAGTGGCTGCCATACTAGATAGCAAAGACCTAGAGACCCAAAAGTGAAGGAGACATGACCTGTCTCCCATGGTGTTGCCTTGCAGAGGAATTGGCTTGCAGATCCAATGGCTCTTTGTGGGTACTTTCTGGTGTAGGCATGTGGTACCTTGTTACCAGACAGGCATAAGAAATGGTAAGGTTGAATGAGCTCCAACCCTGAGAATCTCAGAATAGAGAATGGCAGGAGTGGAGCCATCCCTACCTGCCTCTACCTGCTCTGGAACACATAACCACAGCACCCCACTGAGGACCGTGGGTGCTGGGTCACATAGCATAAACACCTGGAGTTCTTCTCCATGCCAATGAGGTATCTAGATAGCCCTGAGCCTTTCAGCCAATGAGCTTCTCTTCCTGACTTTTCCTTCCTACAAAAGGTATTTAACCCCTTTTTTTATTTGGGTTCATCCCCCAAAAAAGTGTGTGCATTACATCCACCATCAAATAAACCAGTATGAACAAGCAAGGATGGCTTCAGAGAGCTGTTTAATTAAGGATTGTGGTGGGGGAAAGGGTTTCTGTCCTCCAGCCTCCCTGGTAGACTTGACCCTGGCTCCAATTCAGACTGGGTTTCGCTTGTCTAGGGCTCAGCCTACACTCTCCGTCTAGCGCGCAGGTGCCCCGAGGGAAAGGTAGACTGCAGACTCCTGTTCCTGACTCCCAGTGGTACACCAGTGGTGCCCTGGAACTTGAGAGGAGACCAGGAACCACACATTTGTTCCAGACTCCGATGTTTCCCCTTCCAGTCTGGTCCAGTGAATGAGAACACTGGACTGTGGACTTCATCCTGCCTCCGAGAGGAGCACTACCATAGGTGGATTGTGGCAACCCAGGATATAGGAACCACATCATGCCAGATTAAATCTGTGGCTCAGGCATTTGTGGCAGCAGCGAAAACAGAAGGAATCTGCTTCAAATATGGAGAGACTGGACACTGAAGGAATGAATGCCCACAAAACTCCATTCCAATAACAGATCCTAACACCCCTAAGACGTGTTCCTGATGCTGGAAGAGTTTCCACTGGAGAAAAGATTGTACCTCCCTATATGACAAGGATGGTAAGCCATTGGAGCCTTTAAACTTAAGAGGGACAGCCCTCAGCCCCAACAATAAGAGGGACAGTCACTCCCATAGAATCCTTATGGTGTCCAGCATCTCAAAAGGCTCCTACCCAAAATTAACCATTTAAAATCGATAGCAAGCCATTTAAGTGCCTTATGATACAGGAGCAGACAAAACAATTTTGAGACGAGATCCTACACGACTGGCAACTGATCCCTGGGCCCCATCTGCTAGGCATAGGGGGTTCCTTTCATACCTTTATCACCAAACAGGCCTACAGGTGGGAGGACCTGATGGAGCTACTGGCCTCACATGCCCCCTGGTAGCACAGTAGCCACCAATCTTCTAGGAAGAGATATCTTACAGACCTTAGAGGTAGTGCTTACCGCCCAACCAGAAAGAGACTACATCAAGGTAGAGGACATCACCTATAAAGAAAGTTATACCCAAGGAAACCCTAAAAACCCTCCTCCAAAATACTTCAAATTCTAAGGGCCATTGTTATATTTGATACTCCCTGCCTTGATTTGATGTGAGTTCCACAGTGGCCAAGTGTCAAGGAGAAGCTTAAAGCCCTCACACAGCTGGTAGAAGGGCAGCTTCTACTACAACACATTCACCCCTCCCACAGTCAATGGAACACCCCTGTGTTCTCTATAAAAAAGAGCTCAGGGGATGGAGACAACTACAAGATTTGAGGGCAATTAACAAAACCATGTAACTCTGGGGCTCTCCCCAAAGGGGGCTGCCCACGTCTCAGCCAGCCTTGCCAATGTCCCCCTATTAAAAACATACATAAAAGACTTTTTTTCCCATCTCTCTCCACCCTAGAGACTGTGAACACTTTGCGTTCTCAGCAACCCCCATTAACAACTCTGGTCCAGCCTCACAATGTGAATGGACTGTTCTCCCTCAAGGAATGCTTAGTCCAACCATTTGTCAGGAGGCTGTGGCCACTGCATTAAAACCTTATTTAGACAAAAGACTCAATATATATCACTATATAAATGACATCTTAATATGGGGAGATAATTCCACCTCTCCCTCCCAACTAAAAGACCAGCCAATACCTTACCTCTCTGCCCTAGGATTCACAATAGCCCCTCATAAAATTTAACTTATTCTGCCCACTGCATTTTTAGGAACAGAGATCTCCCTTACCTCAATACAACCCCTCAAACCCACTCTTTCCTTCCTTCAAAAATTATCTCTCTTCCCTCCAGAACTTTTTGGGTAACTTAACTGGTTTCAACCCTCAGTCCCCTTTCCCACAAGCTCCCTTCAACCCCTCTTTAACCTCCTAAAGGAGATAAAAGGCTCTCCTCTCCAAGAACACTGTCCTCTGAAGCAATCCAAGCTCTAAACTCCATCAATACAGCCTAAAAGATATGGCTCTTGCTAGGTATGACCCAACAATGCCCATACAGCTCCTTATCTTTAACTCCTCCCCTACACTTGTGGGAGCCCTTTACCAACCTCAGAGGGTGCTGGAATGGCTACACACCCCGATGGGTGGTGCACCCCAAATGTTAAATGAGGTGGATGAACTTGCTAGCGTGATTGAAAGTGACAGGGACAGAGCCCTACAAGCCCTAGGGAAAGAACCTGACCTTCTCATCACCCTTGTCTCCCTCTCAGATATTCAATGGCTAGTCAAAAATCACTCCCACTTTGCTATCAGGTTAGTAGGATTCTCAGGACAAATTGACAACCATCATCCTTATGAAAAATAGACCTCTGACTTTCCTCTGTTGTGATGACTGCCCCCAAACTATTTTCCAAAAGGGCCATAATTGGAGTCCCCTCAATATTTACTGATGGGGGAAGAAAGGGGGGCTGTAGCAATAATATACCACTCCCCTGTGTATGAACCCCCTATTCTTTGATTCAGAGAGCTGCTCCATCACTCCCAATATAAAGAATTATATGCTATCTATCTAGCCCTAAAAAAAGTCAAGTGACCCTTAACCTCTTTTCTTACAGTGTATATGCTGTCAATTTGCTCCTCTGGCTATCAAGATCCTTTGTCAAACTAGACACCAACTCACTTTCCCCTCTACTCATACAGGTTTCCACCCTCCTAAAGGAAAGAGCCTCCCCAATCTACATCCAGCATGTCCGATCTCACAGTCTCCTGCCAGGTCCTATACCTGAGGGAAATGCCCTTGCTGACCAAATCACCTCATCAGGAACATTCATAGCCTTCACTGAGCAAGCAGTCCAATTCCATTCGCACACACATACAAATAAAAAGGGGCTTCATGCCCGCTTCTCCCACATCCCTCTTGCTCAGCTCCAAAGGATAATTAAAACGTGCTCCTCTTGTGCATCCCTCATTACCACCCCAGCTTTACAAATGATGGGCACCAATCTCCCAGGCCTCAAATCCAATGTGTTATGGCAACTTGATGTCACCCCTATTTCCCAATTTAGTAGACAAAAATATGTTTTTGTTACCATAGATACTTATTCACATTTTATATGGGCTACAGCCCAAACAAGTGAAAACTCAAAAATTAACCTTTTTAATTCACCTTATGCTCTCCACCTTTGCCATTATGAGCATTCCTTAACAGATAAAAACTGATAATGGCCCTGCCTTCACTAGCTCTCAATTCAAAACCTTCTGCACACATTGGAGAATTGCCCACCATACAGAGCTTCACCACAAGAGCTTCACCTCAGGGCCAAAGAATAATAGAAAAAACACATTAAACTCTAAAAGCCCGACTTCTAAAACAAAAGACAACCACCTACCCCCCAATGTACAATTAATGGTAGCTCTGATTATGCTAAACATATTCAACATCTACAAAAACTCAAAACACCCTCCTATCTCCCGCTATTGGCACCAAATTAATGCCCCCTGTTCTAGTATGATGGCTTGATCCTTTAGATGGAATTTGGAAGGGACCAGACCCCCTCCTTACAACCAGGAGGGGCTTCTCTCATGTTTTCCCACCAGAAATGTCCAATACCACCTCACCAACCAAAAAGATGGCCCACCTCTCCCTGGCAGATTAAGAACTGCCGGGAGCCGATAGAAATAAGAATTTTCCTTGGCTTAGCTAACACCATTTTGTAGTAGCTATAGGCCTAAAGTAGCTATGGGCCTAAGCTTTTGTTTAGGCTTCTGTCTCCTAAGAGATGAATTCTTTCCCAGAGAATAGGTGACTCCTTTAGGGTTGGGTGGTTAGCAGAAAACAGATAGTTGCCTCGGTAACATGTCCTGTTGGCCAGGAGTCTGTAACTCCTTGGAATTTCCCCACCCCTGTTGCTTTGTGTAAGCCTTGGTTACTTTGTTTAAGCTTCCTTCTCCTTTTACTATATATTGCTGGTGAGAAATAAAAATTTTTGGAGGTTGATCAGATATCATGTCTTGCTCTCGTCCTTGTGTCTCTTGTCTCTTCAATCGCCTGTGTTCTCCTTAGGTCTGCGTTGAAAACCCCGCTGGCCAGGGCAAAGAACAGAGGAGGAGGAGGAGGCAGAGGAAATGCCACTCTCAAGGGAACAACAAGATCTCCTGGAAAAATCCATGACTGTTGCCCATCCCCTCCACAAGCCCCCCTCTCCTCTATTCTCAGGCCTCTTTTTGTCATTCGTCATACTAACTCTGCTACTGCCCAGCCTCTCCCTAGCATTCCCCACACCTACCACTGGAGATTCTTTGCTAGGGAAACCTACTATATACACAACAATGTCATAGGAACCCAGGCTTGCCCACTTGAATGATGGCGGACCAGGATTGAGATTCCCCCTGCACCTGGACTCCATCTCCACTACCCCTAGCCCTTTCAGACTCTGCTTTCCTTACTGAAACAGGTGAATGTATGCTGGAGGTCTCCACATATGGAGGTTGCAGATATTGGAGCTGCAGAATGGAATCCACCAGTCGTGGTGGCGCCATGCTTGACAACCTTAAAACTCATTTTCAGCTTTCCATCAGCAAACCATGGGATGAACGTTGGCGAATCAATGGCTATGCCAAATTCCCTATAGCTGACTTACATGTCTCCCATTAGCTTGTCCCCCATTCCAAATCAGTCTTTACCTATGTTATATTATCCAGCAGGAAAATCAGTCTCAGGAGGAACTACAAGCTACCCTCTCCTGGCTACAGTACATCCAATATGCAGCTGACCTCCGTCCCTTAACCACCCACCCCAACTCCTCCCAGTGCTTTGTCTGTGCTTCTCCCTCCCAACCACTGTTATCAGCCATTCCCATTAACATTTCCCTTCACGAACTCCATGGACCCTTACCCACATGGAAAGCACAAGATATTCCTCTCTTCGAGCTACCCCCCCCCTTTTTGCCTCGTAGGACCCTCCTCAAAACCCCCATCTTATTGTCGCAGGATTTTCCCTGTCCAACTACATCAAGGCAGTGGGAGGCCTGTGATTGGACAGGGAAAAGGGAGGCAGAGCTAAGAGTTGCAGAGACAGGGAGAGCGTCTCAGGATGAGAAGCAGGGGGAAAGGAAGATGGCGGCGTATATGAACCAGCATGGCTATGATCAGCCACAGGTAGTTATGGTATCATAAAGGTTAGAATATTGGGATAATTTGTCTAATCTAGGCAGGCAGCTTTTATCATCATCAATTGGTTCTGGATCTATTGTATTGATATCTTGTGTATTGAGAATTTATTGATATATAAATCTGATTGGTTAACTATAAACATTAAAAGTCATGTTTTTACCCAGTTACTGGGTATTGTGATAGCGAACCTCGAGGTTGGCAGATCAATTTAATTACTGAAATGGACAGAGCCAGAGGGAACGTGCCGGGACATGGTGTTGTGGCCCACCAGGGCCGGCACATGTGCAGGAACATGCCGGTTCATTTTCATTATTTCCAGCGACATCTTATAGTGCCTATGACATCACCATGACATCACCATCACCGAAACAGTGTGTGTTAGCCCTCCTGCTCCCCTCCGGTGCAAGGGCGCTACAGTGCCTGTATTAACCTCCCTTCCCAAGGCTCCTGCACCCCCGTGATACTTGTTCCCCAGGTTTACCCCTATGAACCTTGCAGATGGAAGGAAGTCAAAAGAAGAGAGCGATATCTTCATCCCTCTGCTCGCTGGACTGGGCTTCAATGTCTCACTGTGTTCAACAGAAGCCACTGGAGCAGCCCTTGTCCAAACAAAACATCTGGCCAGCAACTTTCAGGACAAGCTTGAACAGACAATGGCATCCACTGCAAACACCCTGGAGTCCTTTCAGTGCTAGACAACCTCCTTAGGAGTTGTTCTCCAAAACAAGAGGGCCCTAGACTTATTGAGTCCCCAGCTTGCCCCCCTCACCCACATGGTCCAGAAAATTCCATTCTTCTCTCTCTCTCTCTCTCTCTCTCTCTCTCTCTCTCTCTCTCTCTCACCCCAACCACTCGGAAAGTCTCCAAACAGAAAAGGTGCCAAACAGCCCAGTCCTGTATTCCTAACAGCTGTCTCAACACCCTCACCTGAAGTCACCAGCCACCCAAGCCCCCCTGACCCCTGCACAAGCCCAGCGTGTGGCAGACACGTCATTTTCCTTCACCCATAGTCTGTACAAAATTTCCCTGCCATAGTCTGCATGCAACTTTTCCCAGTCTTGTCCCTTGAGACTGGTGAACTCTCTCCTGGGAGCCCATTCCTAAATAAACCTGTCATTTTACTTTTAATTGGCTAAATTGGCTTATTTCATCAGCTGATTTCATTGGCTGAGAAAACCTATCAAACAACACCTGAGGAATGACACCTGAGGCTGTCTTCTGGCCTGTATACACACAGAGACTCATAAGTCACAGAGTAGGTTAGGGGCGTGGAGAGGAAGAGGGCAGTTGCTGTTCCATGCAGTGGGAATAGAATGTGTTCTATATTCTAGATTTTTGCTCTGCAATGGCATACCTCTGCATGTTCTGTGACATGTAGTTGGAAATCTGTGCAGAGGCCTGGTGACAATTATTCCTATTAAAATGGCAATATTAGTAAATTCCTGGTGCTCTCAATAAACTATAAGTATGTAGCTGAAGCAGCACCATGCTAAATAAATACCAAACTATACATGGCTACTTTTGATTAAGACAGAGATGGTTGTTTTCATATTTCTAAACATCTGCTCATGTATTATTCCTCCCTCTCATCAGGAATTAAAACGCTCAGGGCATTTCTATTTCCCTCTAGAAATTTCTTTAGAAAGAATTCACTCTCGAAACCTCTAAAGAATTCTGCCAGGAGCATCTTTGTTCTCCACATGATGTTTGGATCTGCTCTGCACGGTGACCGGGAGAAGGCGCTAAACTTCTTGGCCTTCCCAGAACTGTTGAGTGTCACGGACAATGGGAACCGGCATGTCTGACTTTTCCACCTTATCTGTTCATGCGTTCTGGGTGACTTTGTTTTTACTAATTCGAAAACGCAGAGTCTTTCACTTAATTATATCTTTATGAGAACACCCGGGGACATATCTGCTTTTACTTTTCTCCCAAGTCTACTGCTAAGGAAAGGAAGATGACTCCATCTCCTCTCAGTCAGGACAAATGGCTCTCTGTGGCGCTCGCTCGCCTTAGCCTGCCGAAGCCCATGTTGGCTTCAGGCTCACTCAGAGCCACAGTGCCTGCGGCTCCTCTCATCGCTTCTCACCCCACCCCCCACCTTCACCTTCTCCAGCGCCCAGGCTTCTTTCTCTCCCAGGCTTCTCGCTCCCTCAGCAACCCAGTTCTCTGCCGTGCTCTCTCCTTATTTATCTTCTTGTCTGGGTCCCTTCCCTCTTTGCCCACTCTCTTGGTCTCTTTTGGCCACGCCCTCTTTCTGCCTTGCCATAGCCCAGTCCAATCTGCTGACCAGCTTCAGTCTACTACTTACCCCTCTGCTATGGACTCTTCCAGATGCCTCTGATTGTTCTCTCCCTCATTTCTACAATAAAAACCCGTCAGCCATATCTTGGAGCAGTTATGTCCTCGGTTTATATACTTGATAAATGATCAGGAAGAGAGTCCAATGCTCACCCTGCTTACAATTCAAATAGTCCCTCAAAGTAGCTAAGTTATCAGTAAAGTGGAGAGTTTTGAGGTGTTTGCTGTCTGTTGTACAGGTTTGGGGTGTTTTCTTTGAGACAGGGTCTTACAGTATGTAGCTCAGGTTGGTCTAGGATTCCTCCTCCTTCTCCACAGATCTGTGATTGCAGCATGTTCTCAGTATTGAGGCAGTTCTTTTTTTTTCTTTGTGTGTTTATGGTATGTGTATATATTATGTGTGTATCTAAGTGTGTATGCACGCTCACTTGTATTTGTACGAGGGAGTGTGGGCATGCATGTGTCCCTGGATGCATGTGGATGTCAGAGGTCAACCTCAGGTGTTAGCCTTTCATCTTGTTTGAGACAAGATCTCTTTCATGCTTGCTGCCTCCGATGCCAGGCTAGCTGGCCTGAGAACTTCTGAGGACTCTTTTGTCTGAAGCTCCCAACTTCTGTAGGAGCTCTGGCCTTACAGATGTTTGCTACTTACACCATTTTACACGGGCTCTGGGGATTTGAACTCAGGTCCCCATGTTTTATAGAAAGGGCTTTAGCCAGTGAGCCATCATCCCAGCCCTAGGAGGTTCTTCATAGCACTTTCTCTAGTTAACAAGTGAAAGAAGAAATGCTAAAATGAAAGTACATAATGAGCAAAAGGGTGGACAGTGAGCATTCATCACAAAGATGCCCCTGTGCTGATTCCATGCTGTTCCTCTAGCTAGGCCTCTGCCCTAGCTCACTCTGCGACACAAGCCGTGATTACACTGGCTTTTTAGACTCTTTTATTCTAAGAGCCACCCTGTAAGACCCTCAGGAGCTAAGGATCTTTCTCAGGTGGGAATGTTTGAGTCCCTGGCATGTTGTCCAAGCTCATGGTTCTGTTTTCAGTTGAATGTGGGACATGGGTCGCAGTTCTTAGAACCCCACAGCCTGGTCCTCACGACTGCCAGGAGTCCTCTTGGTTCCTGAGTCTGTGCAGTACCGGGCAGTGAGTGGGTCCTGACACTGGGAACCCGCCCTCTGCACCGGTTCTCCTGCTCAGAAGGTTCCCCACACTCCTTCCATGCAGCGTCCCCTTCAAGTGCTCCTCTTCCAGGCCCCTCTTGATCACAGCACACAGTCGCTTGTTTCGACTGTCAGACGACAGAGGATGGTAATGTGACAGAGGAGAACAATGGACAAACAGAACAATGGAGAGACAGATGTACAGAGACAGGGAGCGTGGCCAGTCACAGATGTGAAAGAACATCCGAGCAGCTTTTCCCCAGTCTCGGGGAATCACAGTGACCCCAGCATCTAATGAGAGCCAAGGGTCTAACGAGTGCCAAGGATTCATTGGCTTGCATTCATGGCTCAGCCCCTCGCTCACCTGCCTCTCCTCTCCTGGAGTGTTTATCACACACACAGAGGACCAGCCAGCTGGGAATTTGTAAGAGTCTTGCTAAATAAAATAAAATAAAATAAAATAAAATGAGAGCTTCGAGGCAGGTGCTAACTGTAACTGGGGAAACAGCCCTCTGCCCACTGGAGGGAGGTAACAACCGCAGAGAGGCCAGGAAACGGTTGCCCAGTGAGGGGGAAGGGAGATGGCTGTGGAGCTCAGCATCAGTGCGGACAGAGGGAGGACACAGTCTGGGGACAGGAAGTCCTCCCAGTGTAAACAGCTTGAGTGAGGCTTGGAAGCACCTGATCAACAACAGTTAGCTGAATCCAGCAGAGATGGGCAGTCCAGGCGAAAGGGCCCAGAAACGGGACTTTCAGAGCAGGAGCTGGCCAGGGTCCAAAGGCTGGATGGTGGGGAACCTGACTTCTGTCCCTTCAGTCTGTGCTCTTTTCATACACCGTATGCAGCTGTGTGGGTCTCGGCGGAGATAAGCCACAGCCGTAAAATACACATTGGATTTCAAAGGCGGAGTAGCAAAGAAAAACCGATGCTCATATGTGCCTGTAATAATGATTGCTCATTAAAATGATTATATTGAAGATGGTTGTGTTAAATAAAATATGTCTTAGAAATCATTTCACCTGTTCCTTTTTACTTTTCTGAAACTATTTTTAGAACTATTTGTTGCCCAGACCAAAACCTCCTGACTCAAGCAATCCTCCTGCCTCAAGCTAACAAATAGCTGAGACTATAGATTCATGCCAACATGTTTAGTCACCTTTTTAAAAAATGTAACCACTGGTCCAATGGTTCTCAACCTTCCTAATGCTGCAACCCTTTAATACAGTTTCTCACGTTATGGTGAACCCCCAGCCATAAAATTATTTCATTGCTACTTCATAAGTTTAATTTTGCTACTGTCATGAATCATAACGTAAACATCTGGTATGCAGGATCTCTGATGTGTGACCCCAAGGGGATTGTGATCCACAGATTGAGAATCTCTGCACTAGTGAGTCTGAAGAGATGGCTCAGTGGGTAAACAGCAGTGCCCACTCCTCCAGGGTACCCAGGTTCAATTCCCATCATCCACATGGTGGCTCATAACCATCTGTCATTAGAGTCCCAGGGGATCTGATGCCCTCTTCTGGCTTTCAGGGATACCAGGCAAGCATGTGGTTGGTGCTTGAACATACTTGTAGGCAAAACACTCATGAACTAAGCTAATAATTAACATTCTTTAAATGTTAATTTAAACATTTAAATGTTCCACTAGAAAATGGGAGCTACAGATGTGGCCGGCCCACATGCTTAGAACGCAGGAAGCAGACAGAGGTGGAGTGAAGGCAAGTCTGGGTGAAGGAATGGTAAGACAGAGGAAAGTCAGGACAAGCAGGGTAAGAGGCAGGAGGTCCAATGGTGACTGGCTGAGAAACAACTCAGACAACAGGGAAAACTGACAGGGAGGAGGAACAGGCCACATCCATGACCTCTGAGCCTACGTTCAGTATTTCATGTAGATTAGTCAGAGTTAGACAGTCAAGACGGCTCAGCTCAGTTCGAAAGGTGTTTGCTGCCAAGTCTCAGGGCCTGAGTTCCATCCCTCAGGCTCACATGATGGAAGAAGAGAAATGTCCTCTGATCTCTACAGGTGGCATGTGGGCGCGCGCGCGTGCGCGCGCACACACACACACACACACACACACACACACACACACACACACACCACGGTAAAGTAATAATAAAGTAATTAAGATGTTTTAAACCAGTCAATACTATTACTATCCCCTTCCCATATAAAGAAAATGTTGGCTTCAGGCCAGACACAGTCAAGACTTTGCTCTGGTAAGCCAAGTGTAAGGCCCCATCTTTCTTTGAGCCAGTGGGATAGAAGGAACCGGATGGTGGAGGAGGCCAGTCCACTGCTGACTGGACTCCTTGTTACAGCATAGAACCTGAGATAGTGAAAGACACAAGCAGAACAGGGGCATGTGAGAACAAAAGACCACATAGGCGTCCTTGAAAATCACACTCCCAGGATCCTTTCAACAGAGCAAGAGAGTCCTGGGTCAGAGGAAGCAAGACTGACAACTGATACATGTTCTCCTCTCAGGAGGCGACCCTGGGGATCATTTAGCAGTGGTAGATAGGTGTTCTCAATCAAGTTTGATGCCACAAAGGACAGCATTTTTGCCTGGCACCTCCCTTAGGTAAAGCACATCCATGCTTCACATACAGGCTGTCTCAGGGCACATTCTGGACTGCATCCCAATCTCTTCCACCCCACCTCCTGCAGCCAACAAGCCTAGTGTGGTCTCAGTGGACCACTGTCTTATATTTCAAGGTATGTCCACAGGCCATGGCTCAGAACCAAGGCCATCTGTCAAGTAAAGCTCTGAAGGCCCTTGATGAGACCCCAAGCAGGGATCGCTGGCACCCAGGCAGGAGCTGTGGCACTCCTCCCAGGCAAAGTCAGCCATTCGTGGTGAGGACCACACCCTGCCCTGCCCGGCCTCTCTCTTTAAGTTAGCTTTAATAACAGCCTCACAGGTCACTCATCCATCATCTATGGCTGCTTCTTTGCTCTAAAGACAGAACTGGGTATTTCAACCGAGTCAGGATAGTCCACAAAGCCAAGGCTGGCAACATCTGGCCTTTGAGAAAATGCTGGCTGGCCGATCACTCCCCTGCACAGAAGGTACATGCATCTCGCTAACCCTGGGGTCTTCACTGCTGTCTGGAGTCATCTGGGGATGGCTCACATTGGAGAGCATGTGCTGTGTATTGCATCAGGTAGCACAGGCCACACTCATAATGCACATGGCAAAGGTCTGTCCATCCCAAAACATCACTAGTAACGCTGAGGGGAACCTGCTCCTGCTCTCCCCGAAAGTGGAAGCCCAGTGATGGCATTTGCTGGGCTCCTTTACTCTGTGACTGTGGAGATGACAACAGGAGGCCCTGTCCTTTGCAAGAAGGTCCCCCTCCAAGATGTTTTTATCATCCATTTGCCTGTGATCATAAAAGTAGGGCTCAGGCAAATGCTCAGCCTCGGTGATGGGTACTGGCCGAACTGAGCATGACTAGTCAGGTTCCGGGGACCTTTGACCTAGCCAGTTCTTAAACTGGTTCTGATATCACAAACCAGCCAAACCAAACTCTGTAAAAACAGCTTTAATTCTACAATCCAGCCTCCAATGGGGCTCATAGCAACACTGCAGTACAAGGAAAAGCTGGATGGCTCCATCTTCTTGGCTCTGCAAAGCCCCGTGTTCTAACCCTCCTTCCCATACCAGACTAGCCGAGCAAAGCAAACTCCGTCTTCAGTTCAAGGTCGGAATGTCTCCAGAGCCTAAGATCCCGAGTCTGTACGCTACTTTTCTCCTTCCCACTCCCTCTCCATCCTCTTCTTTTCCTGGCTCCGGAGCCCCACAGCGCAGTAATACATAGCCTCGTCCTCAGGCTGCAGTTCAGAGATGCTCAGATACCCCAGGTTCCTGGCCGTATCTTTGGATCCGGAGAAGCGAGGGGGGATCTTGGGACCCTGGTGCTTGTCTGAGTGTGAGAAGTATCTCAGCAGGAACCTGGGAGGGTGGCCCGGCCTCTGCTGGTACCAGTAAATGCTGTAAACGCCAATGTTATGGCTGCTGCTCAGGGTACAGGTGAGGCGGATGGTGGTTCCAAGGGAGGATGAGGCTGATAGTGGCTGATGCAGCATGGGCTGAGGGCCACAACCTGAGAAGATAGAAGCATGCCCATCACTGGGGCAGAGCAAGGCAAGAGGAGAGGCAAGGAGGCTCTGGGCTCCAAGAGTTCCCTTACCTGTGAGGTGGGCCAGCAGCATGAGCAGGACAGACGTCCAGGCCATGGCTCCAGACCTGCAGCACCCTGCTCTCTACAGCCACTGCTCCTGGGCCCTGACCAGCTGGGAAGCACTCTCCCCCCGGCTTTGAGGAGAGGGTCATTGCACCCCTGGTTCCTGCTCACCACCCTCCCAGGCTTTCTGCGCTCTGCAACGTCACTTACCAGAATGGTCTAATGGAAGCTTTTGTGGCTCTGGGTTTGACCCGGGGAAGCATTCTGGGAGGAAGCACCTGCTAGAAAGTCATGGGCCAGAACCCAAGAGCTAGCTGGTGGGCTCATCTCCCTGAGGGAGAGTGACCTCAACTCCCCCCTGAGAAGCTGAGCCCCTCGGGAGCAGATTTCCAGTTCACGTTTAAAGGCCTGGTGAATGGGACGAGAGGATACACTCTCAGGTTAGTAAAAACCATCTCTTCATGAAGCAGAAAACAGGGGGTCTCAGCAAGAGGAGAATGCTCTGATCCCTTCTGAGCTCCAGAAGAGCCTTCACCTAGATCTTCCCCACCTAGAACAAAGTGGCTTTAAAAAGAAAAAGTGGCAGGGGGTCTAGCTTCCTGCCTCTCCACACTCAGCTCACTGCACATGTGCCTGCTACAGACTAAACTGTACCTCGGTCTTACCTTGAAGCCATATTCTCTAGTGGACCTATATGTGCGGTTAGGAGCTACTAGAAGTAATTAAGCTTAAATGAGATGGGGGGGGGGGCAGAGCCTGGAAACAGAAACGTTGAACAGATGCTGTGGCTGACGTCAAGAGAAGGCCTCCATCTCTATGCTGAGACGTCCTGTGTCAGATCCTTCCTCTAGAAAGCTTAGGAAGAACCTGCTGGCACCCTGACTTTGGACTTCCAACTTTCAAAGACTGAAGAGAGTTCATTTCTGTCGTTTAAGCCACTTAGCATGCAGAACCTTACCCCCTGCAGCCTTAGGAAATAGATACAGAAGTATACCACTCTGTGTGGGCTACAGTAATAAAATGTCATTCATCAGGTATCAAATAAACAACAGAAATTCATCTTTTACACATCTCAAAGTTGCAAAGTCCAAGTTCAGAGCTCCAGACCATTCTGCCTGCTGAAGGCTTGTTTTCTGGCTCCCAGAGGCTGTACCTGTTTCTGACCTCACATGACAAGGGAAACAGAGCTCTGTGGAGCCCTCTCATCAAGACTTACAATCCCCAAAGGGCCCACCCCCTTCCCATCACCTTGGGGGTTACTGTTTCAGCCTGTAAATGTTAGGAGGCACACATATTCAAATCATAGCCAGAGTAACTCCAGAATGGCCCAAGAGCCTCTCCCACATGCTCATTCGCCTACAAAAAGCTGGAGCTTCCTGACCCTTGAACCCTTCTGATGTCTATGTGAGTCCTCATGTACGAGGTAACACTGAGTCATCTTGTCTGTCAGTCACACGTGATGGGGTCCACCTGAATCTTAAATGAGCCTGTGTCTAGGCCAAGGCTGGAATCTATTCTTCCTGCAGTCTCACAGACCAACATATCAGCACCAAAGGAGGGTAGGAAGGCCTCTGCAGACACAGGGCACTTTGAACAGCCAAGTCCAGTCATGGGTGTAACCATGTCTATGACCTGTTGCTCCTCCCTCCTCACGCATGCTTGGAGACAGGGAATGAACCATTGGATGCTCAGTTCCAGAATGAGAGGGAAGTTGTGGTCAGTCATTCACTCGTTTCTGTATCCACTAGCCTGTCCATGTGTTTGGCTTGTGTTTGTAAAAGGTATTGGTATTGCCTGGCTCCCACAAAGAGCCTCAGGATCAAAGCTAGAGATGGACCCACTCATGAATGTCAACACTACAACCAGACCTCCTACTCCTGTGGGCCCCTCTCACTGCTGACAGAATTAGAGATTTCTGGTCCTGATGATTCTCAGAAAAGAAATGTGGTTGAGAAAACAGGAGCCAAGAACTACATCCAACCATACAGACACCCGGGTCCCACACCCCAACCATACAGACACCCGGGTCCCACACCCCAACCATACAGACACCCAGGTCCCACATCCCACCATACACACAGTCTGGTCCCACACCCCAACCATACAGACACCCAGGTCCCACATCCCAACCATACAGACCCCTGGGTTCAACTTTGTTTTTACAGATGTAACCTCTTCTTCTAGGACACTCATACAACCCACCTGGAAGATTGGCCTCAAATGGATACCGTATGTGAGGGGAAATGTCTGAAGCCTCCTAGACACTACAGGAGAGGGTCCTGGTGTTATGAAATATAAAGCCACGAGGGGCTGTTTTTGGTGGACCCAAGCCAAGGTGTATCTGTGGGAAATTGCACCATGAAACAGATCTGGTGCAAAAAAGGTTTATTGAGGGAGGAAAGAGGAATGAGGACCTGGGGACGGAATAGATACAGACAAGTGTACATGTAGACAGACAGACAGACAGCAGAGAGGAGCTGTAAGGACAGAAAGAGGCGTCAGAGACAGGGTGTGCAGAGAGAGGGAATGCAGAGAAAGAGAGAGAGAGAGCTGGGGTGGCTGGCAGCCCTTTTTATCCCTAGCGCTCACCTGGTGCACCTGGAGGTTGCAAAGAGACATGAGCAATTGTTAGGTCCCTGAGGGCAGGCCAGTGGAATTGCCTGTACATTAACACCTGGCCCCTGGAACATTTGGATTTGGAAAGAGGTCCCATACTGTTAAATTATGCTTTCTCTTGGCCCTGCAACTCTCACCTGTCTCTTCCACCATTCCCGCACCCAACATCTGGACTCATAATGTCTAGGGTAGGGTATGACAGCTTGATGGAGTTGATATATTCCATCCTTCTTCCAGGTTATATACAGTCATTCTTTAGACCAAAACAAGTTTATTGAGTATAGTGACAGACTTCAAGGTCTACAGGACCTCAAGGCTACCAGAAGCCCATTCAATCCTTCTGCCTAGTATGCAGATACTTTATAGATTGTTTTTATCATTGTTGTATGGCAGTGTTCTGCATTGATACATTCTTCCTGCAGAGAAGCTCCTTAAGTAACAGGATGTTTTAAAGGGAGGCTTCTTAGGACTCAGGAATTAAACAACTCAGAAGTTTCAGGAAGTCCCTGAAACTAATCAGATTCACTAGGTCCCTCCATCCCCAATCTTATATAAGCAGTAAGGACTGTTAAGAAACTCTCGGACCAGCAGAGCCAACTAGAAGAGGCTCAGATCAGTACAAGGGACATTCTCCAGTCTGTTGATTTGCCTACAGATTGTACAGTGAGTCCTGGGTTTCCAGCTTTTATGAGCTGTGATGGTTAATATTAGTTTTAATACTATGCTGAAGATGTATATATATGAAACAAAAAACTTCTAGCATATAAACCCCTAGTTTGTACATGCTGTACCTTGTTAGGCCATTTCCCCTTCCCCAAATGTTGAAGGCTATTCTTTTTTTAATGATTTATTTATCTATTTTATGTGCATTGACGTTTTGCTTGCATATATGTCTGGTGTTGGATCCCCTAGAACTCAGGTTACAAACAGTTGTGAGTCTTCTGGAAGAGCAACCAGTGCTCTTAACTGATGGTCCATCTCTCTAGCCCTAAAAACTATTCTTAAAATTAACTGATCATGAAAAATTTTCTGTTCTTGCAAGATAGGCTGCAAGTCATAAAGTGAACTGCTATTTCTGCTGTTGTAATCAAGCTTGCTCACTCCACTCAATGATAACCGGACAACTGCAAGACATATATGTTAAAATAACGCCCTTTCTACATGTAGGCAGATACGTATAGTCTTGTGGGTTTGCCTTTACAAACCCAGGGCTGATATGGCTAGGTGCATCTTAGGAGCTCTCTCAGGTGTAGTCCTGGTGCCAATATCTGAATTAAAACCCTCTTCTTACTAAACTTTATTCATGTGGGGGCTGGAGAGATGCCTCAGCAGTTAAGAGCACTGACTGCTCTTCCAGAGGATCCAGGTTCAATTTCCAGTACTTACATGGCAACTCACAACTGTAGGCTTAAATTTTTCAAACCCTTCTTTTAATAAGTGTTCCTAAATGCTTTAACCTCCCTTTTACCCCACCATCCACCAGAGGCAGTGGGAAAGACAGGTTATTAGGATACAGGGGAAGTGGACCTATTTAGAAATTGTTCTTTGGAGCAAATCCAATCTGTGCTGTCAGGAAATCAGCAGTTCGGTTTACAAAAGGCAGCAGCAGCAGCTCGATCCACTCGATAACACTTCACAAATATACCAGCAGTCCAGTTCAGTAGTGTCAGGATAGCAGACACGAATCAGCGGTGGCGGCAACACAGCCTGTCGTTAGCAAAGGATACTTCATCACATGTCCTTTCACGTGACGGATTTATCAAAGCGTCCTTTTAGCTGTGTCTGCTTCATCGAAGCATCCTTTTACCTGTGTTCACTTCAGGAAGACATCCTTTGACACAACTGACTTTCCAAAGAAGCCAGAAGTTTCCACTCCACACAACCGTCTGTAACTCCAAGATCTGACACTCTCACATAGACATACATGCAGTCAAAACACCAATGCATATGAAATAAATAAATTATTTTTAAATATTTTATTCATGGTCATAGTGAATCTTTGAGCAATTCCAGACCTATAAAGTTTGGAGGCTCCACTGAGATCTGGGTATTCACCTGTTTCTTCTGACCAACCTTGGGCCCTCGGGGTTCCAGGGAACTGGGAACTGGGAACTGAGAAACAGAAAAAGCCCAGCCTTTAGAAAGAGCTGCCAGTCCTCAATGCATAGAATCTATACAAGGACCTCAGGAGTCTGAGGGCTTCTGGCATACTGGGAGCTGAGACCTCAGGTAGGCCCAGCATTTTGTGAAAGCCACCTACAGGTCCTCAACACCCAGACTGTGAAAAAGAGGCAACTGAAAGCCCCGGAGGTGTCAGTAAGGATCCTTTCTGTCTGCATTACACATCTGTCTGTGGGACTCATGAGAAGGCTAAACACAGCCTTACTTTCTGAGTCTGAGGGACTGTGTTACAGCTCTGGTGGAGAGATACCCTGGCAGGCAGAGCCAAAAAATACCACAAAGCCACACAGCACAAAACTCACACAAGACACTTATTAGGAAAAACACAAGAAAGTGGCTGCCTCTGCCTGGGCAAGAAGCAGCAAGGAACTGAGCAGAAGGCAGGCTTTATATAGTTTCTGAGGGGGCGGAGTTTTCCAGGGTGGGGACTTCTAGGGTGGGGATTGATGGTATTTCAAGTTATCAACTTGGGCTGAGCCCAAGGATTGATGGGATTTCAAGCTCGGGGTTGGTAGGATTTCAGGCCCCAGAAATTAGCTTTTTACTCTATAGAGCAGAGTTTGGCTACCTGCATCTTGAGGGACTGGGTCTGGCTGGCCATTACGGCTGTTTGAATGTTCTATGGGAAGAGCATGGTGGTTGGAGGCCCTCAGGAGCAGAGCCTGGCCACTCATAAGCCTCAAGAGGCTTACAGAGACCCTCAGGATACTGGAGGTCCTTGTTTGGGTCTGAAAAATACTAGTTCTGGAAATAGAGAATGGCCACTAAATTGTAAAGTTTAGTCTGTTTGTTCTATATTTGACTGATTGTTATGTTACTTCTTATTTTTTTTCCTCCTTTTTTATTTTTGATACTTTATATACATTTCCAATGTTTCCCCTTTTCTGAGTCTCCTCTTTGTATACCCCCCATCCCCTCCCCAACCCGCCTCTAGGAGGGAATTCCACCTCCCACCCCACCCCCCCCGTCCACCCATCCCCATTTTCCCGCTTGATATTCCCCTTTACTGAGGCCTCTAACATCCTCAGGCCCAAGGGCCTTTCGTCTCTCCCTGATGGCCATCGAGGTCATCCTCTGCCACATATGTGGTCCAAACCATAAGTCCATCAGTGTGTATTCTTTGGTTGGTGGTCCGAGCTCCAGGAGGACCGGGGGAGGGGGGGGAGGTCAGGCC
>CM052713.1:985142-1010124 GCA_028551405.1 Uromys caudimaculatus
TGTAAATTGGAAAGTTCGCAGTTTTTCTGTCCCCGGGTTCTCAGGCCCCGGATCCCTGCAGATCCGGGCGGGTCTGGGCGAGAGGTGCTGCTCCCCTCAACCCCACTCACGGCCCTTCCAAGTTCCTGTGAGGTTACCTTTCTACGGCGCTCGTTGGCTACCAACTCCTGGCGTCCCAGGCAGAGGTTTCCCCCTTTCTACGGTGCTCGTTGGCTACCGACTCCTGGTGTCCCAGGCAGGGGTTTCCCCCTGCAAGTGAGATCCGGAAGTTTCGGAGTCGTTCTCTCCCCGGGTTCTCAGGCCCCGGATCCTGGCAGATCCGGGCGGGTCTGGGCGAGAGGTGCTGCTCCCCTCAACCCCACTCACGACCTTTCCAGGCTCCTGGGCGGGTACCCCTCTCCGGTTCTCGATGGCTACCGACTCCTGGCGGTGCAGACAGAGGTTTCCGCCTTTCTATGGCGCTCGTTGGCTACTGACTCCTGGCGTCCCAGGCAGAGGTTTCCCCCTTTCTACGGCGCTCGTTGGCTCGTTACTTCTTATTTTTAAAAAATAATTTTAAAATGATTGGTCAAAATCTTCAGCTCAGAAAACCCCACTGATCTTCGAGTCATGGTTGTTTTGCTCTCTCCATTCCTTGTATCTGTTTCTGTGCCCCCATTCTTCTTTTCTGGCTATGGCCATGAGAGTCAAACCAGTCAAGTGGAAGAGAGTGAGGGTGTGAGCACCGCTCCCTCCTGCAGCATCCTCTGTCATGGCCAGGGCTGGAACACTGGCCACTCCCACTCCCACCCCCTCACTGCTGGGCTGGGCTGATACAGGTCCCTATAACCCCCAGCCCTAGGCAGCCTTAAGCGTTACTGCCTCACTTGTTACCAAATCCAGTTACCAAACCCACAGCTAGCCATAGCCCTGCTGGGAGGCTTCCCCTTGCTTTGTTTTAACTTAACAGTCAGATTTTCCTGGTCCATACCAGTCCTACTGGGTGTCACATAGAAAACTGAGCCTGGCAGGGGTGGGGAGTAAGAGGTACATCTTTGAGGGGACTGGGGGGATAGGGGGAGACTGCCAATGACTAGCCTTGGTCCAGGTTCCTAAGAGAAGTGTGTTTGGGAGTGTAGGAAACAAATAACTCGAAGTCAAACATGGGTCCATGCTGGTGGTCATGTTCTGCTGAGATGCCTTTCCAGTCTGCTCGCGCTCTCTCTCTCTCTCTCTCTCTCTCTCCCTCTCTCTCTCTCTTTCTCTCTCCTCTCTCTCCTCCTCCCTCCCTCTCCCCTCTTTTCCTCTCCCTCCCTCCCTCCTTCTCTCCTTCCCCTCTCCCCCCCTCTCTGTGCATTCGTGTGTTGCATGTTCTGCTCTGCTCTAGACAGCTTTTTCTTGGTATTCTAAAAACTCTCTGCTTGAGACAGCTCTATTTGCTAGTAAAAATTCTAAAAGCTCTCTGGATAGCTCATGAGTTTTCTGACCTAAGTCAGAAAAGCTGCTATTAAAAAAAAAAATTATTGGGTCTTCCAACCAAATCAGAAATCCAGTTAGAAAAATTCTAAAAACAATTCTGGGTTTTCTGATCAAAATCAGAAAAATTAAAAAAAAAAAATCTGTTTGCTCTCCAGACAGCCTTCTCTCTGGATATCTGCTAGAAAACATTCAAAAAGAGCTGTGTCAGAGCTCTAAGTAATTCTGGGGGTTTCTGACTAAGAAACCCTGTTAGAGCCAGGCAGTGGTGGCACACGCCTTTAATCCCAGCACTTGGGAGGCAGAGGCAGGTGGATTTCTGAGTTCGAGGCCAGCCTGGTCTATAGAGTGAGTTCCAGGACAGCCAGGGCTACACAGAGAAACCTTGTCTCGAAAAACCAAAAAAGAAATCCTGTTAGAAAGAAATTCTTGAAGAGTTGTGTTCACTCTCCAGAGATCTCCAGACAGCTCAGCTCTCCCTAGAGAAAATTCTAAAGAAGGACTGCTATTGTTTTCTGCTAGTTCATCTCATGCAAACCAAAGCCCAGTTTTTAAAATTTACATATCAATTCAGTTGTTTATAACATGTTCCCTTTTGATTATCCTATGAATCAGCATCCCTAACCCTAACCCTAACCCTAACCCTAACTCTAACCCTAACCCTAACCCTAACCCTAGCGCCTTAATTCTTAGGAGACAACAAGCACATTGGTTTTTTTCTTAACACTGCAAAAGAATTCAGAGATCGGCCTACCTTTGTAAACTTAGCTGAGTGGGACCTTGTCCTGAGATTACCATTTCAGCCACACCTAGATCTAAATTCACTCTGTCCTAGGTTGACTTGAACTCAGGAATCTCCTGAGTTTGTATCTTTAGTGGTGTCTTTTCCTTTAGATCTGTGAAGCTCCTTATACAATTCATATTGCTTCCTTATATTTTGCATAGTTGAGAAATTATATATTTTTAAGCTCATGTTTTTAGAGTTACTTCCCACAGCCTTAAGGGCTGTCCTGAAGGTCCCAGTGTTTGCCATTGTGCTGAGACCTTAGCCACACCTTCACCTCTCAGACTCAGGCTGTTTCAGATTATCATGAAGTCATTAGTGTTAACAGGAAGGACACTCCTCGGAGGAACATGATAATATGTACATTATTATATAAAGAAGCCCTACACCCACAGCAGCCATCAACACTCATGGAGGCCCACACCTGATGGCCCTGTCCCAGGGGTAGGAACCATATCATTCTGTCCCTCCCAGCCCTGCAGCTGCTGTTACTATGGCCTCTACCCTCACATGCCACCACTGCTTTGATGCCAGGGTTCAGAATTCTATCTCTGAGCCTTCTTTGTTCTCAGCTTGCTCCTTCCCTGGTCACCGAACTCAGTTTTGTAAGGATTCAGATATCTTTTAGGTTGTGGTCATTGTGGTGATTTAAATAAGAATGCCCCCATAGACTCATGTGCTTGAATGCTTGGCCCACAGGGAATGTCACTATTAGGAGGTGTGGCCTGGTTGGAGGAAGTGTGTCACTGGAGAGGCAGGCTTTGAGGTCTTATATATATGGTCTAGTATACCCAGTGTGGCTCACAGTTATTTCTGCTACCTTTGGATCAAGATATAGAACTCTCAGCTCCTTCTCCAACACCATGTCTGCCTGTATACCACAATGCCAATAATGGGACTAAACCTCTGAAACTGTCAGCCAGCCCCAATTAAATGTTTTCCCTTGTAAGAGTTGCTATGGTTATGGTGTCTCTTTGCAGCAATAGAAACCCTAAGGCAGTCATAGTGGATCTCTGAATGACCTCAGATTTATAACAGAGCTGTCACCCATGATGAAGTGGTCTTTGGTGAAGAACTGTCTTTGAGTCATTCTGTTCCCATAAGGAGCCCCAATAAAACTGAATGGTTCACCAAGTTGGACTTTGGGCTGTTGTGCTCTCTGTCTGCGATGAGCAAACACTTGTCCATGTCTCTCCAGAAATAGTGTCATACAACAATTACCACCTGCTTCATGACACCTCCCCCCAAAGCACTGCAGTTCAAACAATGATAGATCAGTCCTGGGGGCTGCAGAGACACCCTCTGGTTGCACCTGAGGTCACATGTGGTCAGTGGTAGCTGCACCAAGTGGACTGCAAGGTCCCAGATGGTAGTCCATTCTTCTTGACGCAGCTGTAATCTCAGCAAGACCTTCCCACCCATCCAGGGGTCTCTCTGGTCCCTAGTTTTCTATTTTTCTTTTTTTTTTTTGGCATTTTGAGACCAAATTTATTTTTGTTTTAATTTCACTTACTTTTACTGTAATTTACACAGGAGACTGCCAAGTAAACTGGGTTCTTTATATTCACCACACATCCCTCAATCTCCACAGCTGTTAGAACAACACAAGAGTCCGTGCTGGGCTCTGGTTTCCTTGTGTGCCCAAGCTCCCAATGAAACTACGGATGTCTGTGAGTTGTCACTGGGGGAGGCTGGGCTCTCCAGTGCCAGGGTTAGCAATGACCTTTCTGGTGGTGACTTTCCCACCTCCCAACAGTGCCCAGGGACTAACCACTGCCTTTATCTTGAGCTTAGAGGACACATGGAACCCAGGGTTTGCTGCTGAGGACAAGACGGCAGTGCGATACAGTGGGAATCTCTGCCATTGCTCCCATGAGACATAGGGCAGGGCGGAGGGGCAGGAAGGTCAAGCCTGTCAACAAAGGGGTCGCCACCAGGCTATTTTTCTTTTCCTTGTAGGACCACAAAAGGCAGTCTGGTCCCTGGTTGAGCTAAGGCTAGAAACCCCAGTGATCCTAAAGGGATGGAAGGCGTTTCAACCTGTTCCTGGACACCAGGCTCCTGGCACGAGGCTGCAGTCCTCCATAGATTTGTGGCCATCAATTACGTAAGGGCAATGCCCCCAGCCCCTCCACAGGTAAAGGACATGAACAGTGGTCACATTACCTCAAGACAGATCTCCATTTTAATGAGGTACCTAAAGGCCTGGAGGGCTTAGCCAATAAACTCTACTTCCCAGACACTCCTCTGTGCAAAAGGTATTTAACTCAGGCCTGCCCTGAGAAGTGGGGTACGGTTTTACTCATCCTCTTTCTGCCATGACAATAAATGCCTTAAAACCATGGACTGTCTTTTTTCACAGGGATCTGCTGTGGGGAGCAACGGAGAAGGCTTTCACCTAAAGAGCCATCATCTAATCTCCCGTTGAAGGCCTCTCTGCACTGCCAGCCACTGCCAGGAAGACCAAACCAAGCCAGCTGCCAACAAGCCATGGACTCTCTCCCCACAGGACCCAGCCAGCTCTCCCCCCTTTTTCCCCCTCAGCCCCAGGCTAGATCCAGCCTGCTGGTCCCCACTCCATTCTCAGCTCTTCCATAGCATTCAGTAGCATCTGGGTGCCCGAGAGCCTGAGAACCAGATGGCCCCGGCCTCCTTGCAGGTCCAGGGACCCCTGAGCTGGCTGTCCCACACCTCAGACTGCGCTTCCCCACCCCCACAGTGGTGTCCCTGAGGCACCACCCAGCGACAGTGTAGGGTAAGTGCTGCCAAACTTCCTGCGTCCTGCCTCCCCAAAGTGGCAGAGCCTGTGGCAGATTGGACGTGGGACCATTAACCCTACATTTCCCTTTACTTTTCCACAGAGGACATATCCTGTGACATGTTTGCCGTGTATCTCCCTCCCCTTCTCGCTTTTCTCACGTGGTGCTAAACCACACTGGCTCCAGCCGTTTGCTGCCACAGGACCTTTGCTGTGACCCAGTGCCTATTTTCCTGATCCTCCTAGATCAAGGCTCCTTCTTTCCGATGTCACCTGTTCATTGTTTAGTCTTCTGTCGCATGGCAAACTACAGTTGTCGATGACCATCTGTAACAAGGATTTGGTTTGGGCTTCTGGTTTCAGAGAGCCCAGTGCGTGGCTGCCTGCTCCTAGAGCAAGGCAGTACATAGCATAGTGGATGCTGAAAAACTCATTCACTGCATGACAGCTGAGAAACAAAAAAGAGAAGCACCTGGGGTCCCAGCACCCGCTCCAAGGCCATACCACCAGTGACCTAACTCTCTTCTCTAAAAGCCCCCACATCTTAAAAGTCCACCATCTCCCAATTATGCCACAGGCTGGTGAGTGAGCCCTTGAAAGACATTTAATATACAAACCAGGGCAGCAGTTTTACTGCATCAGGTAGATATGTGTACCAGACTGTTGCTTTATTACATAGCTCGATGGTAGAGCATTTCCCTAGCATGGATAAAGTCCTAGGTTCCATCCCCAGTACCTTAAAACGAAGAAAAAGAAACTGGGCAGTGGTGGCGCACGCCTTTAATCCCAGCACTTGGGAGGCAGAGGCAGGTGGATTTCTGAGTTCGAGGCCAGCCTGGTCTACAGAGTGAGTTCCAGGACAGCCAGGGCTACACAGAGAAACCCTGTCTTGAAAAACCAAAAAAAAAAAAAAAAGACATTTGAGAAGCAGCTGTCTCTCCAATGAGCCATCATGGGTATGGGGTATTTGGTTGTTTGCAGCCAAAACAATACTCTTGTTTCATCCATTCATAGACATACGAGTGATCTTTTTTTCTTGACTCACTATGCTCAGGGGACTGGTCTCTTATAAAACTGCATATATCCACAGGAGCTAAGAGGGTCAAGCCAGTCCCCAGCCTCCACAGCTAGCTGCTAGTCTTTCAGCTTCTCCTTGCATACGTACCTGAAGAAAATGATAGGGATATGCAGGAACCTTACAGCCGCGCAGTCCCGCTCTCCACACGACCCACGTGGAGATCTTTTGCCGGATGTGAATGTAGCCTAGATGTAAAGCAGTCTATGGCTGCCTGGATTTCCATCAACTCTGTGCTATCCTCATCTATGGCTCCCAAACATGATGGCACATAAGAACTACCTGAATGCCGAGGTCTCAGCCCGATAAGGCAAACTGTTTCTGTAGTCAGAGAGAACGTCAGTAAAGTTGAGAAGCCCAGGTGATTCTGGTGCACTTCCAGTCTGGCCACCATGCCCTCAGAGGCCCTGTTTGTTAGGATCACCTGCTGTCCCAGTTCGCTATGATGAATGTGATGGACCAAAAGCAAACTTGGGGAGCAAAAGGGTTGTTACTGCTTACAGCTTATAGGCCATCAGGAAGGGAAGCCAGGCAAGCAACCTGGAGGCAGGAGTTGGTGCAGAGGCCATGGAGGGGTGCTGCTTGGTGGCTTGCTCCACAGGGCTTGCTCAGACTGCTTATAGAATGCAGGACCACCAGCCCAGAGATGACACCACCCACAGTAGTCTGGGCCCCCCCCCCGCATCAATCACTAATTAAGAAATGTTCTATAGGCTTGCCTACAGTCTAATCTTATGGAGGCACTTTCTCACTTCAAGTTCCCTCCTCTCAGATGACTTTAGCTTGTGTCAAGTTGACATAAACGCTCCAGTACACTAGATTCTCTGTGCCAGTTCCGTTCTTGAAGGCTTGGTAGAAGCTTGGTAGCTGCTTCAAGGGACTTCCAGGTCTGACCAGTGTTTCCAGGACAGGGGGTGCACTCTGGACCCTCAGAGCAAGAAGGGCTGGGCTTCATACCTGGCCTCCTTAGAAGTTGCAGAGGGTAGACCCATCCACTGGAATACCTCTGAGCATCTAAACACCGACCAGCAAGTGGAGACAGTCTTGCCCATCCTCTGTGATAGTAGCCATTCCTTTTCAGCCCACACAACCCTCAAAGAGCCTCTACCCCACCCCAGCCCTGCCCCCACCCCACCCCTACCCCACCCCAACCTTTCCCTGCCCCCACCCCACTCTTACCCTACCTGCCAGGGCCTCTTCAGAACCCTCACCATGCTGTCTGTGCATGGTGGCTATCTCTCTGAATGCCCCCTTCAGAGCCTTATCATGGCTTTCTATAACCATGAGCCTATAATTCTCCTATAAAGTTCTGTTGCTGTAGTAACACACACCATTAGTCCCAGCACTGGGAGGCAGAAGCAAGCAGGTCTCTGAGTTCGAGGCCAGGCTGGTCTATATAGTGAGTTCCAGCACAACCAGGTCTACACAGAGTAACCCTGCCTCAAAATAAGCAAACTCCTCTGAAGGGCAATTCTGCTCTTTCTACAAACCTGCATTTTCTTAGAGATAAAACTCACCTCAGACAGTCTCGCAAAAACATTGTCATTTTATCCTATTTGAAACAACCCATTGGGTGGCTGTGCAGTTCTTACTCGTCACTTTTAGACGTGTGTGTCTGTGTGTGTGTGTATGTGTGTATGTATGTGTGTGTATGTATGTGTATGTATGTATGTGTGTGTCTGTGTGTCTGTGTGTGTGTTTGTGTGTGTATGTGTATATGTGTGTGTATCTGTGTGTCTGTGTATGTGTGTGTCTGTGTGTGTCTGTGTGTGTGTCTGTGTATGTGTGTGTATATATGTGTGTATGTGTATGTATGTGTGTGTCTGTGTGTGTCTGTGTGTGTATGTGTGTGTATATATGTGTGTGTGTATGTGTGTGTGTATGTGTGTGTGTGTATGTGTGTGTCTGTGTGTGTCTGTGTGTGTGTATGTGTGTATGTATGTGTGTGTATGTGTGTGTCTGTGTGTATATGTGTGTATGTATGCGTGTCTGTGTGTGTCTGTGTGTGTCTGTGTGTATGTATATATGTGTGTATGTGTATGTGTGTGTGTGTGCATGTGTGTGTGTGTGTGTGTGTGTGTACATGCATGCTTCAGATCTCCTGGAGCTGGAGTTAAGGGTGGTTGTGAATTACCATGTGGGTTATGGGAACCAAACTCAGGTTTGTTGCACAAGCAAGAAGTGCTTTTAATTGCTCAGCCATCATTTCAATCCATTGCTGCTGCCGCCGTTGTTGTTGTTATCGTCGTCATTGTCGTTGTTGTTGAAGTTATCCAGTGAACTGAGTGGGCCTTGCACCTCCCACCAGACCCAGCACAAAAGCAGAAGGTCCACTGAGGTGACTCAGGAAACCACAGTCATTTTGAGACCCTGGAACTTGGGAAGGTCAGGCTTGGATCCAGTCCCTGAGCCACCCATTTGGGCTCCTTGTCAGGGCCATGTGTTATTCAGGGTCTCCTTCTTCTGAACCAAGGGCTTCATTATTATTCTGGGCTTCCATCTGTGAGCTGAGAATTAGGGCCAGGTCAGGCCTCTAGGATGCCAGCAGGCCTCAGTTGAATGTCACCTCATGCCTAAGGCTTGCTGTGTCCTCCCACTTCTCAGGCAGTGCAGGCCATGGCTCACACTTACTGAATAATTAGGGATAAAGGACTTCCAGACATTTGCTTATCACAGTTCTGTGTCCTGTCTTTTCTTACTGCTAATGTCTGAGCTGCTGACTCAGCAAAGACCACAAGCTGAGCACAGACACTGCCTGCTTGGAGCAGCTCACCTTTGACAGCCCCTGGGAGCATCATGTCGTCACATCTTGTAGCTCTGACTGCAACAGAGAAATCTATGCTGTGCTCCACACAACTGTAGTGTGCTAGCCTGCCTCAAAGGAGAGTCTGGCCTTGGGATCTGCCCCCATTCCTCCCAGTTGTCCCAACCAGCTCCTGCCTACCAGTTAGCAGGCTACTGCATGAGATACTGGGGTCCAACAGGAAAAGCTTCAACTGGTAGTGAACTGGGATGGAAAGCACAGCAAGGGAATACCTTGCAAATTGGAATGCACAATGAATAGTAACAATAAGACCTGTGGGGTTGGCATCTGGTACCATCTATCTTGTTGCCATGGCAATCTGGGAATCTTCCAGGCCTTCAGCACACACTGGGACTGCTGAGATAGATATCATCATAGATTAAGCAAATACTGCATTTGTGGTCTCTCCAGTGTGAGACAGACATTGGTGGACTGCCTAGACCATATTGTGCAAGCCAGTCTAATAAATCCCGTATAAACAATTATTCTATCTGTTTCTGTCCCAGCAGCCCAAGTTTCAAGGCTATGGGAGGGTGCTGTTAAGAGAAGGCAGCAGCAGAGGCATCAAGTGCACCTCTTACTCCCTGGCTCCCCGATTTCTAAGCCCTTCAGGTCCAACTGGGCCCTGCCTGCAGATGTTTGTGGATGTTGGCTTCAGTCACAGCAGCTGGGTTCTCGAGGGCATGGCCTTGTTCAATCACTCTGAGTGAGTGAAAAAACACCACCCAGCCAGAAGCAGCAGACACAAACAAGGCTAGATTTCCTGTCCCACTGCAAATGCCAGGTAGGAACCAATTAGGCTTTAGGTTCATTACCTGGAATTCCCAGAGGGTAAGTTTGGGTAGCTTCATTTCCAGATCTGGCTGGGAGTGGCTCCAACTGGCCCTTCTGTGGAACTCTCTGTGCCAATGTGCCATCCACCAAGTTGTTCCAGGATCTCTCTCTCTCTCTCTTCCTACTTTGTAATCCCAGATGTGTTCAAACAAATCAGCCAATGTCACCACAGTCTTCTGGAACACACTATTGTTCTTCCAAGGGTTCTTAATGAGAATCCTCTGCTTTCTTGCAACATCCTAGGGCAGTGGTGCTCAACCTGTGGGTCTCAACACCTTTGGGGGTCAAGCAACCCTTTCCAGAGTCACAGAGTCAATATTGTGCACACCCAATCTTTACTATTTGTAAAACAGCAGAATACAGCTATGAAGTAGCAGCAAGGGTAATTCTAAGGTGGGGCAGGGGGCACAACATGAGGAACTGTAAGAAAAGGTCACAGCATTGGGAAGGTTCAGAACAGCTGCCTTAGGGGTGTGCCAGAGTTCACTTCAACCCAGGAGATGTGCTGTAGTCTCCGTTAGCTGCTGGATGTGTTAAGCTCGCTGGCTCTGAGAGCTTCCAGGGGGTCTTTTGTGTGTCCCCCCCCCATCTTACCACAGAAGCACTGGGGTTACAGATAAACATATCAGGGGTGAACTTCCTCTGATGGTTATTGCATTGGATGGAAGGAAGGAACTCTCTGAGACAATAGAGCTGACCCTCCAATGCTTAACCATGAGTCTGTGCGCTGAGTTCACATACTGAAACAAGAGTCTCTTCTGAAAGCCACCAAGGTCAATATCTGTTAACATCCTTACTTTTAAGGATGAAGAAAATGAAGGTGAGCTTTAAAAATCTAGTAATGACAGAGCCAGAAGGATGCTCCTCATCCAGTAATGAGAGAACGGACGCTCTGATGCCGAACTCTACTGATTCCAAAAACTTCCCACGCTGCTCTGACTGCTGCAGATGGCAGCCATGCTTCCCTTCTCGGGTGGGCGTGCCTTCTCAGGTGGGCGTGCCTTCTCAGGTGGGCGTGAGCACCTATGTTTACACTTTTAAAATATGGGTCCAACACACTTTCCTTCTGATTTTCTGGGGATGTAGCTCAGTGGTAGTGTGTCTTTAGCATACCCAGTGTTGCTTGGGGTTTAGTTCTAGATCCACCCTCTCTCTGTCTCTCTCTGTCTCTGTTTTTCTCTCTCTCTGTCTTTCTGTGTGTCTCTCTATATATATCTATATATATATAATAAAGAGTAGAAATAACTATTTTAAGAAAATATAATTAGTTATATATTATGAATTAATAAATAAAGGGGGCCTCAGGAACCTGCTCAGTGGGCAAAGCACTAACTGTGCACATATGAAGACCTGAAAGCCACTTAAAGATAAGCATAGTGGTGACCACGTGGCCCCTGTGCTCCTGTGGTGAGGGTCCAGGAAGCAGAGACAGAAGACTCCCAGGAGGCTATCAGGCCAGCTAACTTAGTAACTAATGTATCCCCTTGAGAGAGGTGGAGCCTGGTAAACAGACTCAGGACAGAAATAGGTGCAGAGAGAGGTGCAGGGCCGTCAACAGCAACTGCCAGAGCTTCCAACAGCAGAGGCCAACAACCACTCCATGTTTCCTGCGTATGACGAAAGAGACCTGGAGACAACTGGTGCTCGTGAACAAGAGTGGCTGGGCGCAGAGCAAAGGCGTCCTGACAGCAGTCATTAGAGCCGTCCCCATCCCCTGCTGCCTCCAGAAGGGGACCCAAAGGTGGGCGACTGGCTTTTTGTTTGGGGACCTAAAAAGGAACTTTGCAGAGGGGTTGAGGTTGTGGGGTAAGTCCGTGAGGCCCACTGTCAGCTGCCTGCTTCTATGGTTTTTCTAGGAATCAAAATATCTTCAGATGCAGTCCCTAAGTGGTTATCACAAAACAGCAAGTTATCTGCTCGACTGCAGAAACCTACAGGGTCGCTGGGTCCTATCCTGACTGCCTGGTCTGGGTATAACAAACTGCTCACCTTATAGCAATAGAGGAAATGAATTGTTCCCTCCATACACATGCCCGACACACACATGCCTTAATTCACACACATACTCACACACGCACTTGCACACCCAAACACACACACAAATAAGTAAAGAGAGAAAATCACAGTAATATTGAGATAAGGAAATTTTTTTAAAAAAAAAAAGATTAAATGATAAAAAGACAAATGTCTGGTACACTGAAACCTCGGAGGCAAGCAGATCTCTGAGTTTGAGGCCAGCTTGGTCTACAAGGAGAGTTCCAGGACAGCCAGGGCTACACAGAGGAACCATGTCTAGAAGAAACAACCAACCAACTAAACAAACAAGCAAACAAACCTTGAAGGGTCCTACAGGAAAACAAAACAAAAGCCCCCCCAACACTACATGCAATTTGATTTAAAGCAAACATGACATAAAACCCTTCAAACACAGAGCCGTCACCGGACAGACCTCTCACTGCTTCATGCGCGCAGTCTTGCATCTGCGCTGCACTCCTACTGTTGGGTCTTTTCTTCTGCAGGCTGGGTCCTATGCACCCTTTAGGATCCAGCTTTGAGCTGTTTCCCTCTCCAGGCACTCCTGGATTTCCTGAATCCAGTTCAAATGCTTACACAGCTACTTTGATGCCACAGAGACAGGATGTTTCCTTCAGCTGGACAGTGTGGCCCAATAGTAATGAACAGGGGAAACCTGCCACTCCCTGGTGATTTAGGTTGTCTTGACCTCTGGGATCGCCCTGGATAGAGACCAGATGCCTGTCACAGGCTAATGACCTCTTTCAGAAGTAGCTTAGAGAATTCTCTGAAGGCCAGCTCATACAGAAATGTGGGACAAAGGGAATGACATCCAGGGTGCTACTTTTGAGGGTCACATCGTAAGTCCCAGTACCACGGAAGCATACTTTTCCACTACACTATGTAAACTTTTTGCTTCCTTTTGTTGCCATGGAGACCTGGCTGCTATATGTCTGCTTCACAGGCTAAAGTTCCCCCAACAATACTGATGGTAAGAATGGTTGTTCTGATCTTAGCATCTTTACAAGAATCCAGTACTCGTCCATCAGTGTCCCTTGTCCCCTGCTGCAGTTACTGACTCTGGCTTTTATAACTTGTATTTTTCCGCTTTCCCTTGCTACATCCTTGCCTACTTTCACCCTGAAAACAAATTTTGGATTCATTTTAAAGATTTATTATTTGGGACTGGAGAGATGGCTCAGCAGTTAAGAGCACTGACTGTTCTTCCAGAGGTCCTGAGTTCAATTCCCAGCACCCAACATGGTGGCTCACAACCATCTGTAATGGGATCAGATGCCCTCTTCTGGTGTGTCTGAAGGCAGTTACAGTGTACTCATATAAATAAAGTAAATAAATAAATCTTTTAAAAAAAAAAAAAGCTTTATTGTTTGTGTGTTTTCATGTGAGTATGTGTGTAGGTGCTCAGGTGCGTTCCTGCCTGGACATGTTTGTGTAAGTTCCTGAGAACATTTGTACACCTAAGTACTCTCCACCTTATTATCTGAGACAGAATCTCTCACTGAGCCTGGAACTCAAGATTTCTGCTAGAATGACTGGCCGACAAACTGTGGGTATCCCTGGGTCTCCACACCTGTGCCCTGGGCTACAGACACTTAAGGACACACTCAGCATTTTACGTGGGAGTTTGAATCCAGGTCTTCATTTTGAGTAGCAAGCACCTTTACCCACTAAGCCATCTCCCCAGTCCATTAGCCTGTTTCTCTTTTTCAAAAATGTTTACATGTAAAATATATAATACTTTATTAATTTTTGAGACTTTCATACATATATACAAT
Organism: Uromys caudimaculatus; assembly: GCA_028551405.1. Taxonomy (NCBI): domain Eukaryota; kingdom Metazoa; phylum Chordata; class Mammalia; order Rodentia; family Muridae; genus Uromys; species Uromys caudimaculatus. The sequence continues at coordinate 998,661 of CM052713.1, forward strand.
GTTTTGGTCGTATTCATCCCCTATTCTTCCCAGAACCAGTTTGTGCTATCCATATGTTCATGGATGTGAGGCTCTACACTCATGCTTAATTACCAAGAGCCACACTCTTCCAGAAAACTGGTTCCCCTCCCCCAGCATCCACCAGCTATCAACAGCTCATCAGCTGAAGACAGGGACTTATATGCGCCTCCCCAATCCATACTGGACTTCTGACTGGCTTGATCTTGTGTGGGCAACCACAGCCAGTCAGAGTGTATAAATGCAGTGTATCTATCACATCCAAGACCCTTTTTCCCTGGTCCTCCCTGATTTCTGGTTCCTAGCATCTTCCTGGCCCCATTTCTACAGTAGTACCAGAGTCTCGTGGTAAAAGAGGTGATACAGATGCCCTGTTAATGGCTGAGCACCGCACAGTTTCTTAGTCTCCGCACTTTGACCAGCTCTGAATTTCTGCATTAACTGCCATCCACTACACAAATACAATCCTCTAATGAGATCTGAGATGAAGAAAGAGATAGGAATTTAGTAGACAGTTTGATGCTCTGTCCATTTATCTAAATAATGGCGGCAGCTTCATCCCTGTGAGCTATCCATCCATAGGCTCTTGGCCAGATTTACAGTATCAAGCACACATTTCCTCCTTAAATCTGATCAGAAAGTGGTTGATAACCTCCCTAACATTTTTTACCACTATCCATGTTCCTGTCTTGCCAGGCCCGTTGTTATTGCAGCAAGGCCTGAAGATGAATAGGGTTGCCCATGACTTTTCTCCTCTAGTAACCTGCATAGCACCTTCCAATAACACAAAAGCTAGCGGTCTTAGTTGGCATCTTGCTGCTGTGATAAAATGCTAACCAAAGTCAGCTTAGAGAGGAAAGAGTTTATTAGGCTTGCACTTCCATGTTACAGTTCATCCAGGGAACTAAAGGCAGGAACTTTAAAGATCCTGGAGGCAGGAAGTGAAGCAGAGGCCCTGGAGGAATGCTGTTACTGGCTTGCACACCTAAGCTTCTGTTCGCATCTCTCAGGATCACCTGCCCAAGGGTGGAATATCCCCAGTGGACTGTGCCCTTCCACATCAATCATAAATCAAGAAAATACCTCCAGAGAGTCGCCTGGAGACCAGTCTGATGGAGGCATTTTCTCAGTTGAGGATACTTTTTCCTGATGACTCCAAAGTGTCAAGGTGACAAAGCACTAGCCATCAGAAAGGAAGCTTCCCAGCCGGTACCAACTTACTTGCTCCATGTCCTGTGGCCAAAGTATGTTGTGTCTTCAGCATTAGGATCTTACCACTAAATTCTAGTGGGGAGCTAAACATAAGACCAGAGCCTAGATGAGGTTAATTCTGGAGTCTGTGAAATGCAGCTTCCTGATGCAGCATGCTTATGCCTGTTAAAGGTGCAGTCTCCAGGACAGGGCCTTGCTTCTGTTCCTTATTAGGGGAAGAATGCTGTGTTCTTACGTAGAAGGCCATAAAAACCCCAAGCTCCATCAACAAGCCTTTTTTTTAATACCCTTAATTCACCTATAAGGATGGCATCTTCATGACCCAAACAACTCCCCGAAATACCCCACCTCCCAATACTGCTGTGTTGAGAATTAAGTTTCAACATGAGTTTTAGAGGAGACAAAAAATTTCTGATTGTACACAATAGGGTACAGAAGGGCAAAATATTAGTTTTGGTAACGCTCAGTGTACCTGTTTATTCTTTCTGCTGGTTAGCTTTTGTCAACTTGACACAAACTATAGCGGGAATCTCAACTGAGGAATTGCCTTGACCAGATTGGCCTGCGGGCCTGTCTGTGGGGCATTTACTTAATCAATGTTTGATGTGGGAGGGCCCAGCTTCCTGTGAGGGGTGCTGTTCTAGGGCCAGTGGGCCTGGATCGTATGATAAGGCAGCCTGGGTGAGCCATGAACGCTAAGCCGTAGCTTCCGCCCTGACAGCCCTTCACAACGGGCTGAAGCTGAAGATTTTTCCTCCTTAGTCGCTTTGCTTACGGTATTTATCACAGCAACAGAAACCACACAGAAATACTTTCTCAAGTGCATCGGAGTCCTCTGAGAACACTGAGTGAACCCCACAGGTCATGAGAAGGTTTGTATATTCTTCTATTGCCTTGTTTACTGAAAAAGCTGTCCATCCTTGTTGAATTGTATTGTATTGTATTGTATCGTATCGCACTGCATCGCATTGTATTTATTTTATTTTGTTGTAGTGCTGGAGGTTTAAACTAGGACCTCCACATATTAGGGAAGTGCTCTATATATACATATACATATACATATACATATACATATACATATACATATACATATACATATACATATAATATGAATGTGAAGATTTATTTGAACTCTGAATTATTTCCCATGTTCATGTGCCCATTCTTAGGCAAATGCCTTGCTCTATTACTTAGTTTCTGAAGCTCACTAGGGAGTCTGTAGTTAGGTGATGTCATGTTAGAATTGTGGCTCATCCGGACAGATCACACCAGGCCAGCACAGTTCCACGGGAAAGGTTTATTGGGGGGGACAAAGAGGGGGAGAAGAAGAACAAGAACAAGAAGAAGAACAAGAAGAAGAAAAGAGAGAGGGGGGGTCAGGGGGCTCTGCTTTTTATTTGGGCTGTGACATAATTGCATGCACTACTGCACACTGCTGGTGCAGGTGAGGATGGGTAGGTAAACATGTATGGCGGTTGCCATGGCAACAGACACATGGGTCCTTTCTGGTCGCCTAGGGGTGACATCACCATCATCACTGGACTCAGAGGTGACCTGCAACAATAAAGCCGGTTCCTGACTGTAAAGCCAGTTCCTGATGCCAACATCCCCCCCCCCTTTTTTTCTTATAAAGATAAGGAAAACGGGGGGAGGGGGAAACCGATGGTGAAAGGGGAGTAGGGGCGTTGGATCTCTTAAATTGCTTCCTGCTGTCTAGGGGCATCGTCAATTTCAGGGTGTAGCTGACTTTCACCATCAGAGTCCACTTGGTAAACGTCCGCATCAGGCTCCTCTGTGGGCAGTGGCTCCTCTGTGGACAGCGGCTGGTAATCCTGTAACAGGAACTAATTAATAGTCTGGTTAGAAATTCTTTTGTATTTGTCATTGAAGGAATGTAGAAACAAGGTTAATGACACAGGGAGCAAATAATAACACCAGGAGGATAATTAGGAGAGAGTTACAAAAGGGAGTATCCACTTCCATACAGGGTTTTCAAAAATCCCAGAACTGGAGGTCTCAAGTTCCCTGAAATTCTGCATGTCTGATTGTAACTCTTGGATTTTATTTCTCACTATCCCAGATTGGTTGATGTAGAAATAGCATTCTTCTTGAAGGAACAGGCAAAGACCTCCTTCTTTAGCTGTCAGGACATCTAGCACCCATTGGTTTTGAAACACCACAGCTGCCAAAGAATTGATTTGTTTCTAGATGGTAAGCGTGGTTTCAGACATTTTTTGAAAACCGCTGCCAAGCTCAAAAGTGAATTTATTATATTGGGTTATAGAAGTCGTTATCCCTACAATTCCAGTACCAGCACCTATGGCTATTCCCGCAGCGACCAGGAGTGGCAGGACTGGAGTGGCACGACCTGAACTGCCCTCCAACCTTGAGCATCTATTATATCTACAACTGGGATTGGCAGGTGCTTGTCTCCCTGGATTACTCCTAGTTCAGGGAAAAGGAGTACCAACGTGCAAACTCCTGACCAGCTGGCGGGTAGGCAATGATATACCTGAGTGCCACAAAGAATTGATGTGAATTGGATTGCAGGACATTATGGCAGAAATGAGGTGTCAAGGGTTGTGGTTGCATTGCAGTCTAAGGAGCTTAGCGTTCCTATAGAACGTGTCTGGGAGGTCTCAAAACAGTTTGCTATGCCAAAAAGAGGGATAGAGGAAAGGTCTGGGTCATGGCATCATCAGAGTCAGGGCAGCTGATAAAAAGTGAGGTAACATTATTTGGCAGTATCACTGGAGAGGCTGTAAGTGGCAATTGTGAGCTAGTTCCAGGGGCTACACATAGCCAGCAATCTTTAAAGCAACCAGGTCAGGTGACATTAAGGAGTTGGTATGCCTAGGTCAAGGTCTGAAGCAAAAGGTAAAATAACAAGTTAGTGCCATTTATGAGGGGGGATATCAAGGAAGTAAGGACCTTGGAGGAGTGTTTGATTACTTCTCCTACTTTTCCGATATCAAGAGGTTGGGCAATTGAGACACCTTTTCTCTGGATGCGGATAGTACTTACTGGGGTCCCGGCTTGATTTTTAAAGTAGAGCTTACCAACAGCTCCTGTCTCCCACCTGGGATTCCATGGGTCTTGTATGTAGAAAAAAGAGTGTCTTGCGTTGTTGATAGAAGAAGTGATTGGTCCGTGATCCTAGCATATGTATCTGATAAGACCAATATGGACAGCCCCCATATTCATCTGGCCATGTTTTACAATCATCTTTTGTCTGGTCAAAGAGAAAGCAAGCGTAGAGATCATTATATTTAGATGGGATGACAGACGCAGGGATGACAGCAATTTGGATAGGTTCCTGGCACCCGGCTATGGGGCAGTTTCCTGATCGTATTTGGAAAAACTGTTATCAGTGGAGGGTTCTTGAACCTCAAATCTCCAGGTGTAAGGCTACCCTGGATGGAAACAAACAGCAGGGGGAGGATGAGAAGCCCATATCTAATCCCATGGGGTCGAGCGCAGCTGTTGGAGTGGAGTCTCATTTTCTGGGATTGGGGACAAGGTGGGTGGTCTCCACATCTTCTGGAGCTTAAGAGAACATGGTCCTGGTAGAGTCCGGTAACTGGATGACAACAGGAGAATGGTGTTTAGCAACAGAGGGGTTCTGGACGTCTCAGATTTGGAAGTCTACCTGAGAAGCTGGTAAAGGAAACATGTTAGGATTAGTAGGTTAACTGGCTAGAAGAAAGAGAAGAGGGGCTGCTGGCGAGCTTGGGTTTAGGCGAATGGGAGGAGCAAAGGAAACAGAGGCTCCCAACGTAGCTAGAAGATCCCTTCCTAATAAGGGGACAGAACATGTCAGCACTATCAAAAAGGAATGGGTCAGAGGTACACCCCTAAAAATGCAACTAAGTGGTGGGGTCTGGTGAGGAAGGTAAGGTTGTCCTCCTACCCAGACATTAGGGAGACAAGAGGGGGAGGTGGGTCCCCAAATCTCTGTCAGGACTGAGTAAGTGGCCCCAGTGTCCAAGAGGGCGATCAACAGCCTAATGTCTCTCCTGATGGCACTTAGGACATGGCCCCTTTAGCTTGCAGGGGTTAGGGCAAGCCTCACCCACTGACCTTGTTGACCACATTTGTAGCAGGAGCCTGGTGGTCTCTGAGTCTTAGAAGATCAGGAGTCCTGGGCAGTGGCTGTGGCTGGTCGCAGCATATGGTATTTTTGTCTACAGGCCTTTTCATCTCCCTCGTAGTACACTTTGAAGGCCAGCACAAAAACTTCTGACTGTGGACTTAGAGACCCCTTCTCCAATTGCCTAAGTTTAGCTTTTATGTCAGGGTAGCTCTGGGAAAAAAGTAGGTCATCAGAAGTTGTTTACCTTCTGGGTTTTCAGGGTCTAGATTAGCATACTGTAATTAGGACTTTGTAAGGCATTCTAAAAATTCAGATGGGTTTTCTTGTTTGTCCTGGATGACCTCTTGGAGTTTTTCAAAATTTACTGGTTTAAAGGCTTCCCTATGGAGACCAGCCAGGAGGCAGATTATGAATCTATCTCTGGTTAAAATACCACCTGGGGAATTATAATTTTATTGAAGATCTTGGTCAGGTACTGTCTCATATCCGACTGGATATGTTCCATCTGTTTGATGAATCTCATCTGCATGTATTCTCACCTGCTCCCAAACTCGCCTGTGTTCATCAGGAAGTAAATTCTTAGTGAGGATCATATGAACATCATAGGATGTCAAGCTAGAGATTGAGGAATGTACTGAAACTCTTTAATAAAGGCGGAGGAGTTAGAGGTATGGGAACCCAGTCTGCTTTCTATTTGAGAAAGTTTACTCAGCGAGAAAGAAACACATACTCTGACAAGGCCATCTACCCCAGCAAGTTCCCTTAAAGGAAGGACCGATGCTGGGTCAGGTGTCTGGGGGTGGGGAGAGGAACTTGGGGGTTTGACTATGGCCTTAGAGCGAGTGATGGGGGGGCAGAAGGTAGGTGCCAGTGCAGGGCAATTGGAGCGACCTGCAGCTGGCACAGGAGGAGGGGAGGGGTCTGGAGAGGTCGAGCAAGGAGGTTCTGGAGTCGTCTGGTGGGTTTTCAGAGGTGTGGAGACAGGTCTGCAATGGAAAGGAGGTGGTTTCTTAGCTAGATGGAGGGTCATCGTGTCATCTGGTGGAGGTGTCACAGCTAGGAGAAGGTGGGTTGGGGAACAGGAAGAACACAGATATAAGAACAGGCTGGCCATTGCTCTCCAATACATGGCTGGCCAGCCCCAGTGGGGCAGAGAAAAGCTAGATATAGCATGTTTTTGTTTGTTTGTTTTTATATAATTAATCAGTCAGATTTATATATCAATAAACTCTCAATTCATAAGATGCCCACACAATAATTTCAGAGCCAATTGATAATGATACAAGCTGCCCACCTAGATTAGACAAGTTATCCCAATTATTCTATCCTTTTATGATGTTCATAACTACCTTTGGCTGTTTAAAACCACATGGAATCTGGATCTTCTTCCTCTCCCTCCATCTTGGTTCCTTCTCCTCTACCTCTCTCCTCTGTCTCCATCTCTGCAACTCTTTGCTCTGCCTCCCTTTTCCCTGTCCAATCACTGACTTCTTGTTGTATTAATATTTAGAGTGATTGGACAGGGAAAATTCATATCACCCTTTCTGTCCAAATTTTAAAAAAAAAACTTTTCTCTCAAATATTAATTGAGCACAACTATTACTATTTTGTAATTTATAAAGTACAAGATAGACCTAACACCCAGTCCATCATTTTTGTCAATAAAATAAAACATTGCTATCTATCCTAACTTAAAAGACTTATAATCTACACTTGACTTATGTCCTGGCTTTAGATTGTATGCCATCTGAAAACCATCCTCTCAAATCTGTTCTCTCAATGCAAATGGCCTGGGTTGGCTATGAGACTATAAGTAATCTTTCAACCCCATCAGAAATCCGAGAATGACCAACATTATCTGAAATATGTAGGAAGCCTAACGCAGCTTCCAGAACTGAGACAAATAGTGGAGACAACTTTCTGACAGTTGTGAGCCACCATGTGGGTGCTGGGACTTGAACCCAGGTCCTCTGGAAGAACAGTCACTGCTCTTAACCACTGAGCCATCTCTCTAGCCCCAGGTATTTATTTTTAAAGTTATTCTTGAGAGACATTTACTAATTCCTGTAATTTTGCTGGCAGTTGTTGCCCTTGGCTGGCTCCTTCGTTCTGTACTTTCTCCCCAATTAGCAGTGGGGGGTCGCTGGTTACTATGTGTGCATGCATCTGTCCTGTGCTCCGTGCTGTGACTGTACCTTTCCCCCTCGTATGCAACACCCTTCAAGCATCTCCCTGTGATGTTGGCTCTGTGGTCATGAACTGCCGTGGTCTGTGCTCATCTTGAAATGTCATTGAACATGATAATATTTCCTTTATCTGACAGCACTGTCATAGAATTTAACACCCTGTCTCTGTTATAATCTACTGGATTAATGATTCTACTGTGATTTTACTGTGAGCAGGATGGATAAGCTTGCCAGTGAGAGAGAGGGCAAGCAGGCAAAACATAAGAGCTCATTCTTCCAGATCCCTTTGTGTGGGCTGCCACCAGAAAGTATTTATGGTGCATCTTCTCACTTCTAATGGTCCAATCAAAACAGTCCTTCATGGATGGGCCCAGCTGCTTGTGTTTTAATTGACTCCAGATATAGTCTAATTGACAAGCAAGATTAACCATCACAACTACTCTGACCTGGCAGGAGTGTGTGTGTGTATGTGTGTGTGCGTGCGTGCGTGCATGTGCACGTGTGAATTGTGCTGGAGACAGATCTCAAAGCCTTACACATACTAGGCAAAAGTTGTACCCCTGAGCCACACCACAACCCCTAAACTGTCTAATTCTCTCTTCTACTGACAAGGCTGCTGTTGATCTTGACTTCTCAGTGGCGAGTTCCATTTGCCCTGGTTATTTCTTGCTGTCAGTGCTGACAGCCAAGTGAGGGTGACAGTGTGGTCACAGGAAACTCCATGTTGAATCTAGGATGGTAGGGAGTCCTGTTCACCAGCACATGGCACACTGGTGTCATGACACTAGTGCACAGCCCACTTGGGTCTGATTGGCGCAACCCATGAGAAGCTAACCTCATAGCCAGAACTCTTGCTGGGTTTTGTCGTCTGTAGAATGTGTGGTTTCCTCTCAGGAGCTGCTCACCTCTGCGTCTGCTATGCATGGAGCTTTCCTCCGTGGACGCTACCTTTCTCACATGGGGAAAACAGTGTTCCCAATCAATGGTGTTAGGTAAGTGGATGTCTATATGCAAAAGAATGCAGCTAGGTCCTGAGCTTACGCCATGTACAAGAATCACCTCAGCCTTAGAGAAGAACTAAAACTGGAATATAAGGGGAGTCCTCATGACTTTAGATCGGGCAACTGACTTTAGGAGGCCATGTGCAACAAAAGTAAATAAATAAATAAATTGGATTTAATTAAAATTAAAATCTTTTGTTGGGTCTGGAGAGATGGCTCAGTGATTAGGAGCACTTGTTGCTCTTGCAGAGGACCCAGGCTCAGTTCTCAGTGCTCACATGGTAGCTCACAATCCTCTGTAACTCCAATTCCAAGAGATTTGAGTCCCTCTCTGACCTCAGCAGGCACCAGGTACACATGTGATAACATGCATGCATGCATGCAGACAAAACACTCATACACATAAACTAAAATAAGTAAATTTTTAAAAAAAAAAAAACTTTTGTCTATCAAAAGATATTGTCACACTGGCTGAATGTATAAGTTAGTTGTAGAATGTGTGCCTAGCAGAAGAGATATTTTTTCCAAAGAAGATATGTAAGAGGCCAATAAGCACAATTTCATCAGTCATTAGGGAAATGCAAATCCAAACCATGGTAAGAGTTGCTGGAGAGGTGGTTCATCAGTTAAGATTACTTGCTGCTCCTGTAGAGGACCAGAGTTTGATTTCCAACACCCATGTCCTGTGCTTCACAACTGTCTGTAGCTCCAATTCTGGGAAGCTGACACCTCTGGCCTTTGTAGACCACAGATGAATATTACATGCACACACACACAGACACACACTCACACATACATACACACATACAGAGACATACACACACATACATACATAAATACACACAAAGACACACATGTATACACACAGGCACACACAAAGACACATACACACAGAGACACACAAACAATTTAAAATAAAATGAATCTTTTTTTAAATAATTTTATTTAAAAAAAAAAAACAGTGAGATATCATCTTGTGCTGGTGAGGCTCAGTGTACAAATACAAAACAAAAGGAAAATAAAGGTGGAGGAGGCAGAGACATCTGGGGGTTCAAAGCAAGGCCAGCCTAGGCTGTCCTAGAAGAAATGGATAGAAGAAAGAAGAGAGGGAAGGGAGGAAGGAAAATGCCCTATGTGCTGTGCACACTGATAAAGAGGCCAGCGTGCGCTGTGAGCACCTGGGCCAGCATCATTTTGGGTTGGGCATTCAGAGAGAGAGCAGCCACGGGGAGAGGAGCTGTTAGGAGAACAATCTCTTTTCCAGTTCTTTCTTTACTCCAGCCTTCAGAAAGATGGGTCCTCAAGATGGTGGATGAGCTGTAAGAGGCTGTTGCTACTCCGGGGGTCAGCACCCTGCAGGTGTGTCTGAGCACCCTGGAGGTGGCAAGCAGGGAAGACCTGTGGCCCAAAGCCCTGTTCTCTCCTGTTCTCTCAGTTCTCAGCGGCAGGGCTCCACCTTGTGGTCTAAAGTCTTAAGTGAACCAACTTGCCACCAGCCACATCACACTCACTGCTAAGCTGTATGTCAGCAGCATGCCAGCCTCTGGCATGACCAGGAGACACAGTCTCATAGCAAACCCCCTGATGCTCTGGCTCTTACAGTCTTTCACCCCCCCCCTTCTGCAGTGTTCCCCGAGTCTTAGGTGCAGGAGTTTTGTAGATGTAGCTATTGGGACTGGGATCTACCACTCTGCATTTTGTTTGGTTTGTCAGCTAGGCTCTGCTTGATGAAGCTGCAGCGACATACAGCCCTCTTGGTGCCAGAGGCCCAAGGAACAAGAGGCCTGCTGCCTTCTGCAACAGGAAGGCTATGTGGATGAGTAGGACAGCTTCCAGTGCCAAGGGCCAGGCACATGCCTGCTTTGCCATCTTCAAGGGTCTGCTCGTGACATCACCAACCCAGGCTCTAGAAAAAAGGAGGGGGACCGCTTTCCCACCACCAGCCACTACTCAGCTCTCAGGCTCTGCTCCTGACAACCCCATCATCCTCTGTGACCCCAGTGACCTCCCCTTCCTCTTCTCTACCTGTGGAGCTCTTCACCACAGCCTCCCTCCTTACTCATGTAGACTGCCTCACACACCCACTTGGGAACATCAGACAGGAAACAATTAATAAGCAATTAATTCTAAAGCACTTAAAAGCTATCTCTTCTCATTCAAAATGTTTCTTACTAACTCTAGGAGTTGTTTGCTTTTTTATTTAGTTTGTTGTTATAGCTATTTACTGGGTGGAGGTGGGGTGCATCCATGTACACGTTAGCACCATGTGCCTGCATCAGTCAGTTCTCTCTTCTCACTATGTGTGTTCCAGGGAATGGAACTCAACTTGTAAGGCCTAGCAGCGAGTTCCTTGATGCATTGAGCCATCTTGCCAGCCCTAGGCTTACTTTATTATTATTATTATTATTATTATTATTATTATTATCATTATCATTATTATTTCTGTTATTTTTTGAGATTATAATCATTTCCCCATCCATTTCTATGGTGGTTTGAATATGCTTGGCCCCGGGAGTGGCACTATTAGGAGGTGTGGCCTTGTTGGAGGAAGTGTGTCACTGTGGGAGTGGGCTTTGAGACCCTCCTCCTAGCTGCCTGGATGTCAGTCTTCTCCTGACTGCCTTCTGATCAAGATGTAGAACTCTTGACTCCTTCATTAACACTGTGCCTGCCTGGAAGCTGCCATGTTCCTGCCATGATGATAATGGACTGACCCTTTGAACCTGTGAGCCAACCCCAATTAAATGTAGTCCTTTCTCGAACACCTGGGTACGGGGGAAAAGTTCCTGAACAGAACACCAGGGGCCTATGCTCTAAGATCAAGAATAGACAAATGGGACCTCATGAAATTGCAAAGTTTCTGTAAGGCAAAGGACACTGTCAATAGGACCAAACGGCAACCAACAGATTGGGAAAAGATCTTAACCAATCCTATGTCCGATAGAGGGCTAATA
>CM052713.1:1010624-1131678 GCA_028551405.1 Uromys caudimaculatus
AATAAATAAAAAAATAAAAAAAGAGTTGCCTTGGTTATGGTGTCTCTTCACAGCAGTAAAACCCTAAGGAAAAAAGTTGGTACCAGGAACTAGGATATTGCCATGATAGGCCTGACCATGTTTTGGTTGGAGGAATGTGGATTTTTGAGACCTTGGATTTGGAAAGCAGTGGAATGCTTTAAGTGGGGATTAGTGGGCTATCCAAATAGAAATATGGAACACATGGTGGTGAGGGTATTTTGAAATGTGTAGACCTAGCCCAAAATGTTTCAGTGGAAAAGAACTTCAGTATGTGACCTGGAGACTGTTCTTGTGATATTTTGGTGAAGAATGTAGCTGCTTTTTGCCTTTGAAGAGTCTACTTGAGGCTCAGATAAAGAGATTTCAATTAATTGCATTGACAAAGGAGGTCTCGGAAAAGACCAGGATAGACTTTGTCCTCTGGTTTACTCTCATGAGAAGCATTTTGATCGAGCACAGCAGACTTAGAAAGGAAAAACACGAAGTATATGGTTCAAGCAATAAAAGGGCACCAGGAAGTGCAATGGGGCTGAATACTGTGCTCGAGGAGATAATACAGATTAAGGAAGTGGTGGCTTTGGGGCAAGATTCCACCTGGCTAGCTTATTGTTTATGTTTTGGCTGTTGTATGAGTAATAGTTATATCATGTTAGGCATTATTATGAACTGATTATTGTTCTCATTTGGACTTCTAATCTGGAATGAACTAAAGTTCAGAAATGGAGGACACAACACCCAGATCTTGAAACTGGTAGACAAAAGCTTTTTTCTGGATCTTGAGAAATGGTGGCCATGAAAAGCTTAGGTCCAGGCATGGTGCCTTTAATCACAGAACTCAGGAGTCAGAGGCAGCAGATCTCTGAGCTCAAGGTCAGTTACAGAGCAAGTTCCAGGACAGCCAAGCTTAGGCAGTGAAGGATGTAATAGAATGCCCAAGTTTCACTGAGAGTGAGGTCCCAGATGGAGGAGTTGGAGGAAGGTCTGAAGGAGCTGAGGGAATTTGCAGTCCTATGGAGGGAGCAACAGCGTCAAAGGGCCTGACCCCCCCCCCCCGGTCGTCCTGGAGTTTGGACCACCAACCAAAGAATACACATCTATGGACTCATGGTTTGGACCACATATGTGGCAGAGGATGACCTCGATGGCCATCAGGGAGAGAGGAGAGGCCCTTGGGCCTGAGGATGTTATAGGCCCCAGTAAAGGAGAATGTCAAGGTGGGAATATGGGGATGGGTGGGCAGGTGGGTGGGAGGTGGAATTCCCTCATAGAGGTGGGTTGGGGAGGGGATAGGGGGTTTCCAAAGAGGAGAGTCAGAAAAGGGGAAACATTGGAACTGTAAATAAAGTATCAAAAATAAAAAAAAAATAAAAAAACCAACCAACCAACAAAAAAAAAAAAAAAAGAAAAGAAAAGGGGGGCCATGTTCCAGCTCCAGCAAACAGGAGAACTCAGCAGCTTCAGCCATGTGGCTCTGGCCTTAGAGTCAAGAGAAGGAGACTACTAGGACAATTGATGCTGGTTAGCTAGAGCTATGAAATCAGTGGTGATTAAGAAGAGACCAGTATCACTGAGGTAAAAATCTTCTACGAAGTGTTTTCTGAGAACACAGAGAAGCTGTGTTCCAGAGATAGCCAAGGTTGGACCTCGTGCTGCAGCTGTACTTAGCAATGTGTAAGAGATACCCAGGTGGTACTACTTTTGAAGCCATAAAGGAATCATGAAGAGCAGCTGAGGCTTGGCACTGTGAGAGGCCATGCAAGGCCATTAGTGAGGGTGCAGCCTCACTTGCAGTTGATGGCCCAGGACTGAAGGGGTCATGCAAAGGACCTGAAGCTTGGCACCATGAAGAGAGCCTATGAGAGACTATTGGTGAAGCCTAGTTGCAGTGGAAAACCCCAGTGTATTGGAGATGCCAGTACCATGGGATGATCACCAAGCAGCAGCAGTGGAGCAGAGTCTAGAGTGCTACAGAGGGCAGAGCTGGAGAAGTGACCCAAGCTCTTTGGAGGAGCCCAGAAGATCCCAGATATTGGAACAAGAAGATGTGAAACTGAAGTTGCCTTAGAGATCCCAAGATGTTAGAGATGCCAGAGCCGTGGGATACCTGCTGCTAACAGGGAGTGGAAACAACCCAAGAGAAAGAAACTGTTGCAGTCACCGAAGATGAAGGAAGCTGTAGATCTGAAGAGAGCTTTGACATGAGACATGGAGATGCAGTTTGGAGTTTCCCCAGCTGGTTTCCTGTCTTGCTTTGGTCCAGTATTTCTTTACTATGACATTGTGGAATAGTAACGTATATCCTGTGATGTTGGAAGTATGTGATCTGCTGTTTTGATTTTGATTTTATAGGGAATTACAGTTAAGAGACTGCAAGAATCTCAGAGGAGACTGAACTTTGGACTTTTAACATTGTTGAGACTACTGTAGACTGTGGGGACTTTGGAAGTTGGGCAAAATTTATTTTGTATTATTCTATGGTTATGTACAGCCCCCGTAGACTCATGTGTTTGGACAAGCCTATGGGGGGCCAGGGAGTGGAATATGGTGGTTAGAATATGCTTGGTCCAGGGAGTAGCACGATTAGGAGGTGTGTCTTGTAGGAGTGGGTGTGGCCTTGTTGGAGAAAGTATGTCACTGTGAGGGAGGGCTTTGAGACCCTCCTCTGAACTGCCTAGATGTCAGTCTTCTCCTGACTGACTTCTGATCAAGAACTCCTTGGCTGCCATGATGATACTGGTCTGAACCTCTGAACCTGTAAGCCATCCCCCCAGTTAAATGTTGCACCCTTATAAGAGTTGCCTTGATTATGGTGTCTCTTTGCAACAATGGAAACCTAACTAAGACAATTTCCTCCCTCCAAATCCTCCCAGATACTCCTCCTTACTCTTTCAAATTCATTTTTCACTGATTGGTGTTACACACACACACACACACACACACACACACACACACACACACACACACACAGAGGGGTGGAGGGAGAGGGAGAGGAGGGTTATAAATGTATAAATACATTCTGCTTTGTTTGCACAATGTTACTTGTATGTATGTTTTCAGGGCTGACCATTTGGTATTGGATAACCAACTGGTGCGCTACTCCCTGGGGAAGATTAGTTCTCCTGATCTCAGCATTCTTTAGTTGCCTGTAGTTCTTTGTGTAGAGTTGAGGCCTATTGGACTTTCCCCCATCCATTTGGCATGGCTATTATTGTTGTCCTTGTTCAGCTTATGTTTAGGCAGTCATGTTGGTGAGACTGTATGGACATAGGTTCTGATGTGACTAGGAGACATAGTCTGACCCTCTGGCTCTTACAGTCTTTCACCCCCTCTTCTTCAGTGTTCCCTGAGCCTTAGGTGCAGGAGCTTTGTAGATGTAGCCATTGGGACTGGGATCCACCACTCTGCATTTCGATTGGTTGTGGTTTTCTCTAATGGTCTCTATCTATTGCAAAGAGAAGTTTCCTTGATGAGGAATATACTTACCTGTGGGTATAAGGACAGATATTTAGTTAGGGATTATGTACTTAGGGATTGTGCTGGTTTACTAAAGTGATGGTTGTAGGTTCTCCTCCAATATCCATGGCTTCACTAGCCCTGGGTAGTTAGATAAGTTTCCAATACCAGACATGATTTCTCTCCCGTTGAGCAGATCTTCGTCCAAGTAGAGAGCTGTTGGTTACTACCAAGGCATGTGTGCCACTACTGCACCCTTAGGGCTATCATGTCCAGGTATATGTCTTTAACTTTCATCTTTGCCCTTTTTGCCTTCAATGGGCCCCTCTAATGTTTAGGTTAAATCTTTGAGATGTAAATACTCTACCTCATTTCTACTACGAATACACTTGGGCCTTGAAAATATTTTTAAATTTAATTTATTCTTTACTTAGCTTCCTTATGGCATTTTCTATGGTTCGGAAGTTTAGTTTATTATCATCATGGAGGGAAGCATGGTGGCACACAGGAAGACATGGTTCTGGAGAGGTAGCTGAGAGTTCTGCATCTGGATCAGCAGGCAGCAGGAAGAGACAGTAAGCCACTAGACCTGGCTTGAGCTTTTCAAATCTCAAAGCCCATGCCCAGTGACACACCTACTCCAACCAGGCCACACCTCCAATGTGCTTCATGAATCTATAAAGGCCATTTTCATGCAGACCACCACACATACCTAGTATTTGTTGACCTCACCCACTCCTCCTCCTTCTCTCCCCAACCTCACATATCTCCTCCCAGCCCCACTATTTCCCCTTCCACATTACATATGAATGCTCTGTTCCTCTTCTGACTTCTCTCCCTTAAAGTCTCTTCTCCGCTCATGGTTCTCTTGCTGGTTTCCTCCTAATATACATATATGGGTATATATTAGATATATACATATATATCTATATGTGTGTATATATGTCTATTAGATGTATATATATATATATATATATATATATATATATATATATATATGTATGTATGTGTGTATTAGAAGTTAGAATCTGCACATGAGAGAAAGAGAGATTGAGCTAGCATGTAGTATGTATCTCTCTGAGCCTGGTTTACCTCACTAAATGTGCGAAGAGTAAACTGTCCCGTCCCTCCCGGGGGACCCTCCTGGGTGGGACTGTGGACCAGGGTCCAAAGTGTCCTGCCTGCAGGACCTTCAGCTGCTGAGGAGGGAGACTGCTGGCCTAGGAGAAAGAACACAGGAGACAAGAAATACCTGGGAGCAAGTCGAAATGTCCGCTCCGACCAGCCTTTATTCCAAGTCCGTATATAAGCACTTAGGGAGGGAAGGGGCAGGGGCAGGGAGGTTACTAGAGGTCACTACAGAGCAGGGGGGGGGGGGAGAGACAGAGGGAGAGAAGTTTCTCAGGGTCGATTAATTGCAGCCAAACATTAGACTGTTGTAACTTAGCATAACAAGCCTTATTGTGGCTTTAAGATAGCGGGACATCTCAAGGTTTCTCTGGAGCCACAGGCTACTATAAACAAACCATCTATTCACCTGCAAAGGACATCTGCAGAAGGGAGTAATCAAAGGAATGTCCTCTGAAGCCTGGGACCCTCTGGCTAGCTGACAAAGAGCAAAGCCTTAGGTTCAAACAAGGCCATTTGGTCTCCGGCAAAATGTAATATGTTTCTACACATTTATTATTTTCCTTTACAGCTAAATAAAGTTCAGCTGTGTGTGTTTAGGTGTAGGTGTCGTCGAGGTTAAAAGCTGTTACCTTCATACCTCACTTCCCATTTCCTCCGGGTGAAATGTTTTTTTTTTTTAATCCATTTTGGTTTTTTTTTTTTTATCAAAAATAGCCAAACCCCAAATCTCCCCTTATGCTGATTAGCTAATTGTGTCAGATTCTGAAGATGAATCTCAGCAGTGGGATGAGATGCAGTCACTGCCTGTCCCAAGGACACAGGACAGACGCCATGCTAGTGCAGGGGTGTTGCCAGCCTTGCTTTTTGGTTCTGGTTCACACTTTTTACAAAAGCATTTCCTTGCTGAGGTATCTTCCCTATGTGTGTTACTTTGTGGAGATTATTCAGTTGTTTGTAACACTGACAACACTAGTTTTAAGGAAAGGAAGCAAGCCAATTGCCCCTCCTAACGGTTTAAGATTCTCAGGGCTGAAGAGATCGCTCAGAGCTCTCGCACTTCCTGCTCTTGCAGAGGACCCAGGTTTGGTTCTCTGAACCCACATGGCCTATACCCCCACTTACAGGAGATACAATGCATTCTTCATGCCTCCAACGGCACCAGGTATACACGCAGTACACACAAATGTGAGCAAAACACTCATACATATAAATATATATAAATATTATTAAATGAAAAGGAATTAAAATACCAAATAGGAGGGAGGAGGGGGAGGTATCAGAGTTGGTGGAGGACTATTAAAGGAAAGCCACCTTCTCCTAGATGAAAGAACAGTGTGTGAGTTTTATCTCCAATGGTAGATAGAAATGTAACTTTCTGAACTGCCCAAAGCATTGCAAACAAATAGCCCCTTCCTTAAAAGTTGATCCAAATAGGTCTGTCAATCAACTGGCCAGTGTACCTGAAGACATGATAAGAAGATGGGAGAAATAATTATCCACTTAATGGGATAATGTACTTACATACCTGATAACCTGATTGTGGTGGTTTGAATAGGTATGACCTCCATAGACTCATGTGTTTGAATGCTTGGCCCATACATAGGGAGTGGCACTATTAGGAGGTATGGTCTTGTTGAAGTAGGTGTGTCACTGTGGGGGTGGGCTCTGAGGTCTCCTCTGCTCAAGCTACATCCAGTGTGGAACACAGTCTCTGCTGCTGCCTGCGGACCAAGATGCAGAACTCTCAGCTCCTTCCCCAACACCATGTCTGTCTGCGTGCCACCATGCTTCCCACCGTGATGATAATGGACACAACCTCTGAAACTGTAACCAGCTCCAATTAAATGTTGTCCTCTATAAGAGTTGCCTGGTATGCTGGAGAGATGGTTCAGCAGTTAAGAGCACTGACTGCTCTTCCAGAGGTCCTGAGTTCAATTCCCAGCAACCACATGTTGGCTCACAAACCATCTGTAATGGGATCCGATGCACTCTCAATTAACCTAATCTAGAATGCCCTTGCAGACATGCCCTAAGGTTTGTTTTCCTGCAGATTACAAACCCCATTATGCTGACAATTGAGAGAAGGGTTCATAGTGGAACGGCTGGCTCCTGTGAGGGTCTACTTTAGCTTGATTACAACCTTCATGCTGCTTCCCGTCCTAGTACACAAATTCATGCTCCTGCCCTCTGTGGATACGTATTCTTTACTGTCTTGGGTTTTTTGTTTGTTTATTTTGTTTTGTTTTTGTTTCTTGTTGCTGTAATAAAATACCCTGAACATGTGGCTTAAGGAAGAAAGGGTTTAGTTTGGCTCACAGTTTCAAGGACACAGAGTCCTTCTGTAGAGGACACCTGACGGCAAACAGGGAAACCACAGTGGCCAGAGCAGAAGGTGGGTGGGCTGGCAACAGTGTATCTGCTGGGAGGAGAATTAACAGGAAGTAGGGTCAGACTATGAGGCCTCAAGACCTGCCCTTCCCCCACCCCCACAGGGAAGCTCAGGAACCTTGAGATATTCCACCAGGGTCCCCTCCCCCTCCGAGCACAGGGGCACCCCTCCCTTCCTGGAAGAAACAGGTTAGAGAGCACGTAGCCTTGAAGGGAGGGGCTGATTAAGCCCCTACTACCTCATTCCCTAAAGACCAATCAGTTTAAAAGTCACATTGTTCTGCCAATCAAATTGTGCCTAATGGAGGCTGCTCTAAAATCCGCATATAAGGTCCCTGAACGGGCTCCTCGTGGTCGCTCTCCCATCTTGGTATGCAGAGCAACCTCGGCATGCTGAATTAATAAATTCCTCTTGCATCAATCCCTGCCTCCATGTGTTCACTCAGAGGATCTGCGGTAAGTTAAGGCTCCCTAGAGTCTTACACTACCATGGCCCTCTTCTGTGACTGAGGCTCCTTTTTCTAGAAGTTCCACAACCTTCCCAAGCAGTGCTACCAGCTAGGGACTAAGAGTTCAAATGCCGAATGCCAGCATGGCTGTCGACCCAGCTACCAGGCAGGCTGAAACAGGAGAATTGCTGGGAGTCCAGGAGTTCTGTGCCATAATGCACAGTAAGTTCAGCATCAACATGGTGATCTACTGCATGTCTGTCTGTTCCACAGCATATATTCTTTTTTTTTTTTCTTGAGACAGAATTTTTCTGTATAGTTCTGGCTGTTCTGAAACTCATTATGTAGACCAGGCTGGCCTCAAACTCACAGAGATTTGACTGCCTCTGCTTTCCAAGTGCTAGGATTAAAGGCGTGTGCTACCATGCCCAGCTCCACAGCATATACTCTTTATTAAATTTGTATATATAATTGTATACCTGCTGGTGAGCTCATCGGTGTCCATTTGATTGTTGCAGACCCATGGCCACACAGATGACCCTGGTTAAACCCAGATCACAAAACATAATGAAAAGCCATGAAGTGGGCCTGTGTGGGCGTCAATGAGGGAGATAGAGCTGGGTGAGGGTAATCAGAGCACACTGTATGCATGAAAGTGTCGAGAGCACACATTTCCTTAGTTCTTAAAAACCAATTCCAGTCATATAAATACATTTACCTTGGCCTCACTGCTTCCATTAGAACAGAAACAAGAATGGATTGACTAGGTAAGTCGGCCTTCTTTAAGACGAGAGTCTTCCTGTGTTCGAAAAGGAAATTGTATTGTAAAACCTAAGCAAAAGGTATCTGTGCCAAAAGGCGAAAAGAAACATGGTCTGTCTGAAGATAAAACAGTGCAATAGGCAGAGGCACGGTCCCCTTGGTGAGCTAGCATCCCAAAGCATCTCCCAACTCGGTGCTGTTCCCACCCCTCTCCACTCCATTTTTCTAGCACAGTGGTTCTCAACCCACCCAGCGCTGCCACCCTTTAATATGGCTCCCAACCATAAAATTATTTTTATTGCTACCTCATAACTGTAATTTTGCTACTGTTATAAATCATAATATAAATATCCATGTTTTATGATGGTTTCATGTGACCTCCGTGGAAGGATCATGACCCACAGGTTGAGAACCACAGTTCTAGCATTTTCCAGGAGGATAAGCTTGCCTGCAGCGTGTCACTAAGGGCACGCTCCCCCTGATGCCAACAAACTGTCCTCAAGTTCCCTTCGGCAACTGTTTCTAAACCTCTTTATCTATGTACAGAGGAGACTCTGTGTCCCATGCCCTGCAACACTTCCCACAATTTCTGAAAAATTTCTGCTGACATCATGGCCTTGAGACATCATTAGACAGTGTCTCTAGTGTCTTCCACACTCTCCAGGACTACCAGGCACACTGCTTAGAGCAGCCAAGGCTAGCAAGGGAACAAAACCCCCACCCAGAAAGGACCTTCAGCCCTGAACATGTGAGCCCTTAAGCTGGCCTCCCCCTGTTCCTTACCACCCTGGTGCTTTAAGCTCTGGGGCTCCAACTCCCCTTTCCCTCTCCTGTGGTTCACCTGCTTGTCTTCTGTCCACTTTTACTTAAAACTTTTGCCATTACATTTTAATAAACCCTTGCAAACAGCATTAGAGGAAAGCCCATGCCTTTTGAATCTTTATTGTAATCACATTCAGATGTAACTGTCTTGAGGATTTACCTGATGGCTATTTATGTTTTCTGTGTCTCCAAAATAAACACACACACACACACACACACACACCCATTGACCTCCACAGAGGCCAGGAAGAGTCTGTTAGATTCTAATGGGATTTATATCTATATCCAAGCTTATGGACATCAAGCAACTCTCCAGGCATAGCTTAGCCACAGAAGACATGGGAGAGGGGCAGACAACAGCACTGGGCTGCAGTCAGTAGGACCCCTTGCTCCTGGTTTCTTTGTTACTGCTGGGCTAATCATTGTGTCTGTTCTGACTGATTGTAGCCACCTCCCAGTGGGCACACTCCTACTGAAAGTGTACAGGCAGGAACATGCTGCTTTCAGGCCTAGAGTGGAGCCTCATTACACAGACTTCTGAGAGAAGTATGTCCCCAGGTAATGTTAGCTTGGAACTATGTTGACTCAGATAGCAGGCAATCGCAGGTGGAAATCTACTTCTGCCCTCAAACCCACTTGGATATGTGTAAAGGCTCTGTGGTTTTCAGGACCTGCTACGATGGCAGACAGTATTATCTCCTCCTGTGAATGATCTGCGCGCTGTGCCTCTTCGTGCCTGTCCCTCAAAGTTAGCCTTTCTGATAGCCCAGCTGCTGGGATAGTTCCTTCTCTCTGCCCCCATGCCATGCTTGTCCTGAGGGTGGCACTTCTGTACCTCATGCTGCTACTGGGCACACCAGACACGTAAAAGGCGGTGGGGTGGGATTCCTTTGATTCCAGACACCCTCAAGATTTGAAGGTGAAAATTCTTGGCTGAGATGGACATCAGCTGTGAGACCCCCTTGGAGCTTTTCTCTGTCAACTCACTGTTGAGGAATACTTGACAAAAATTATAGGTCCCCCAAAGTCACTACTCCTGGAACCAAGTGCAAAGTGAGTAGCACTGGTCATCTTACCTGCTGTTGTGGGGACACCTACGCTCTGTGTATTGATGACTCTTTGTAATTGGTATTTGTAGGTGAATTGCTGTGATTGGTGAGTATTGATAGGTGAGTCACTGTGATTGGTGAGTGTCAATAGCAGGTGACTCACTTTGATTGGTGAGTGTTGAGGGTTGGTGTTGCTGTCTATTGTAATGCGAAGTGCAGGCCCCCAAGACCTAGAGTCTACATGTAGACCCAAGTGACCCTTCCCCCAAGTTATTTCTGATTGGTAAATAAAGATGTCAACAGCCAATAGTTGGGCAGAAGAGACATAGGTGGAGTTTAGGGTTTCCAGGCTTGGGGGTCAGAGGAGAACCAGGAGGAGGGAGAAGAAGGTGAAGGAGGAGGAGGAAGAAGCCATGAGTTAGGAGTCAAGAAAGCACAGCCCTAAGGGCTGGCCAATTGGAGTTAAGAGCAGCCCAGATGAAACATGAACATGCTTGACCCAGGCAGTGGCACTATTAGGAGGTGTGGCCTTGTTGGAGTAGGTGTGGCCTTGTTAGAGGAAGTGTGTCACTGTGGGAGTGGGCAATGAGACCTTCCTCCTAATCACATAGGACCCAGTCTTCTCCTAGAGGCCTTCAGATAAAGATGTAGAACTCTCAGCTCCTCCTGCACCATGCCTGTCTGGATGCTGCCATGTTCCTACCTTGATGATAATGGACTGAACCTCTGTACCTGTAAGCCAGCCCCAATTAAATGTTGTCCTTATAAGAGTTGCCTTGGGCCGGGCTGTGGTGGCACACGCCTTTAATCCCAGCACTTGGGAGGCAGAGGCAGGCGGATTTCTGAGCTCGAGGCCAGCCTGGTCTACAGAGTGAGCTCCAGGACAGCCAAAGCTATACAGAGAAACCCTGTCTCGAAAAACCAAAAAAAAAAAAAAAAAAAAAAGAGTTGCCTTGGTCATGGCGTCTGTTTACAGCAGTAAAACCCTAACCTAGACACATAGTAAGTAATAACTCAGGGTTCTCGATAAGAAAGTAGATTCTAATAGCATAGAGGGTAGATATCTGCCCAGCTCTTGTGCTGTTTAAGGCTTATTGTAAATATAAAGGTTGTGTGTGTCTTTTATCCAGAAACTAAATGGACAAAGGTGGGGTGGAAACCCCAGGTCAGAATTAAAATTTTAGACAGCAGGTGACTATTGGTAGGTGAATTACTGTGATTGGTGAGTGTCAGTGGTGAGTCACTGTGATTGGTGTCAGTGGTGAGTCACTGTGATTGGTGTCAGTGGTGAGTCACTGTGATTGGTGTCAGTGGTGAGTCACTGTGATTGGATGAGGGCATTTGAACCAGGGATTGGTTGCTTACTTCAGAGTGTGGTTCTCAGATCATCTGGGCTCTGGTTGCACATAACACAGCCTGTGTGTGCTGTGTGACAGTGACAGCTCAATGCTAGCACAAGGCTTCAGAAGTCCCCTTCCCCCATTGTGGTCATTAGAGACATGTGCACTATATTTTCCATGAGCAATGGCCTATCAGAGCAAAGATAGAAACTTGTACCTCTTTAGAGCTGGGTGTGGCGACACACGCCTTTAATCTCACCACTTGGGATGGAGAGGCGAGTGGATCTTGTGGGTTCACAGAAAGCCCGATCTACGTAGTGAGTTCCAGGACAGCCAGTGTTATAGAGACATTGTCTCCAATAAATAAATAAATAAATAAATAAATAAATAAATAAATAAATAAATAAATAGTGAGTTTAGGGTGCTGCCATACTCAGTGCAGCACAGGTGGACACAGACTGCCTGCATGTCTTCTGATGAGAGAGGTGGAACACGCACTGTTCCTCAGCGCTGAGGCTCTCTGGAAGTACTCCTACCCTACCTTGAAAGAGGATCCCCTTGTCTGTCCTGCTCTGGACCATCTGGAGTCCTCCTTCCTCCTCCTCCTTTGGATTTATTTCCTTTATTTTATGCTTGCAGGTGTTTTGCCTCCATGCATGCAGTGCCTGTGGAGGCCATTGGACCCTCTTACAGGCAGTGAGCTGCCATGTAGATATTGAGGAACGCAGATCCTTTGCAATAGCAGTAAGATTTCTTTCTTTTCTTCTTTTTTAAAAATTACCTATTTATGTAATTTTTCTCATGCACAAGTGTCTGCATGTATACCTGCCAGAAGAGGGCATTAGATTCCTTTATAGATGGTCATGAACCACCTTGTGGTTGCTGGGAATTGAACTCAGGACCTCTGGAAGAGGTGCCAGTGTTCTTAACCACTGAGCCATCTCTCCACTACATGGCAAGATTTCCTAACTTCCCCAACCCACCCCTTTCTTTTTAACTTTAAAGATACCTTCCTTTCTCCCACCAGGCAGAGGGCTGAGACAGGAGAATCAAGAGTTCCAAGCTGGCCTGGACTACATAGCAAGACACTAAAATTTAGAACTATATGTTTTAAAATGAACATTGAATCAACTCAAAACATCAAGTGTGCTCAACTGCTTTCTAAACTCAGATGGCACTGTCAGAGATGTAGGATTTGAAGATGTTCTGACCTCTGTCAGACACCTACCTGCTCAACAGTCACCCTGCATGACCTTGCCTGATCCCACCACCAGCTTCCCCCACCACTGACCTCCTTTCTTACATCTGCCTGACTCACAGCCCATTGTCAATCTGTCCTTCTTCCAGGAGCCTTTGTTGTTCTTACTGCCATAGCACGCACTGCTCTGAAACCACAGCGCTGGGGCAGAGCTCCTGCCTGGTGAGGGACTCTGCAACCAGACAGAGTACAGGGTGACAGAGGTAGGCACATAACCAGCCAGACTCTGCAGAGTTTGAGACCAGATGAGAGGGAGCCCTGGGAGGAGGGGCATGCTGGACAGAACTGGCTGAATCAGGCCCTGGGAGGTCAGAAAGCATCTTCACCACAGGGTCCCCTCACATGATGCCACTTCAAAATCAGCCACAGCAAGTCTGAGTTGGTCTGTGGTGCACTCTCATCCTAAACCCTGCTGGGAAGACTTAATTGTGAGATTAATTGTTAAAGCTGGAAAGGCTTTTAAGGGCTTTGAAGCTATAGCAAGAGGTGTGTGGACTTTCATTTTGCTTCTAAACTTAGAAATTCCGTGTGGTAGATTATGTAATACGTAATTGCTTCATATACTACAGGGTCATAATCCATGAGTTGTGATAGGGTGTTGGGCCCCATTTTGGTTTGGGCCTTGAGGACAAACCCGAGCCTGGCTTGAGTTTCTGCGGCCTTGTGGGAGAGTCTAAGCCTGGCTCGAGTTTTGAGACCTGTGTCAGTCACTTCCACTTCCATATCAGAGTGATTCAGCAAGACCTGTTTGGCCCTGCCTCTGCCCCACCATTTCTGATGTGAAGCTTTGCCATTGGCCCTGTCAGTTACCCCTTACCCTCTGTCACCCTTCCCTGTCAGTTACCCCTTACCCTCTGTCACCCTTCCCCACCTCCTACATCATCTCTTCCCATACCTAAGTGCCCACCTCCTTGCCTTCTCTATATAAGCAAGTGCCTAGTTTAATAAAGTGAGTTCCTGCTTTGACAAGACTCCCGGCCTGGAGTGTTTCTTTTGGGCCATCGACACCCGCCATCCCGCTCAGCCCCAGACAGACCCGGCTGGACCTGCCGGCAAGGAGCCGACAATAGGGTGCCAGAATGGCAGTGCCCATGGTGGCTAGAGTATTCAGGTGTGCTGTCCTGGCACAACCTTCTTAGGCATTGGCTTCTGGGCACTCTTGCCAGTCCATTAGTCTTCCTGCTTCCTCTAGTGCAGGGGACCAAAATCTCACGCAGATGGAAATAGCCCAGGTTGATCCAGAGTGACTAAGGTTCTGGATCACTGTGTTACCTGGTCTATCATTGGATTTCTCCCATCTTGGTCTCCCTATGCTAAGGTTACAGCTGTAAACCACCACCCCTTTTATTTTTTTGCAGTATCTTTTATTTCTGCAGTATCATATTTTTAAAGCAGTATTTATGAAATTGTTTGACTGCTTAATGTCATAATGTATTTCCATTTGGAATGAGTAGAAAATGGAAAGTTTTTAAACTGTGTGACTATTCAGCATACTAAAAGTGAAACTTTAATCAAAAAGAAAAGACAGACAGACAAACAGACAGACAGAGAAAAGATAAGAGAAAACAGCCTAGGTTGCCATTGTGTGCTAGAAAGCTTGGAAGATCCTCTAAGAAGAATTTGTCTAAATTTTGGGTGAATTTCAAACTCTTGTGAATTAATGTGCTAGTGGACTCAGAACACTGTCTGACACCAGGGGCAGTGGGGGCACAAATAACTGTCTGAAGCCGGCTGGAGCCAGGCTGGAACGTTCCCATGCAAGAGGGTCTTGTAAGTTTTGTGAACTTTTCTCCTTCCAAGAGGGTGTATTTTGAGAACTGTGACACACTGTGGGGAACACATCCTAAACACGAGGGGCAGCTCAGGGTTGCACATCCCTCTGCCAGAGGCCAAACAGAACTCAGAGCAAGTTCACATTCACTGACACCGGGTTAAAAATGTTCAGGAAAGAAATATAACTTTAGAAGTGATTCTCAGCTGTCTTCCAGGGAGAAGAACCAATCCTGGGGAGAACCGGCCTTCTTGCAAGATTTTAAAGAATCTTTCAGAGAGCGGGGAGGCTGCTCCGTTGGTAGGGCGCTTACCTGGCATGCGTGAAGCGCTGATATCCCCCCCCCCCCCCCCCCGGCATCATAACCTGGGTTTGGAGGCTCCTGCGTGTGGCAGCACGGGCCTGTAATATAAGCATCTGGGAAATGGAAACAAGAGAACCAGATGTTTAAAATCATTCTTGGCACATTTGAGCTCATCCTCTGAGCCTTCTGGTCATACCTACAGGAGATTATATTCATCTCATTAATTAAGGTGGGAGGACCCACACACTGAATGGCACCTATCCCTGCCTGGGATCCTGAACTACATGAGCGAAAAGGGGGATGGAACGGCAGCACGTATTGGTCCCTCTGTTTCTTGATTGTGGATATGATGTGATGTGATCAGCTGCTTCAAGCTCCCGTGACCTTGAACTGTGAACTAAAATGAACAACTCTCTTGAGTAGTTTATGTCAGTATTTTCTCGCGGTAACAGGGAAAAAACTAAGGCAGAGATTAAGCACAGTTTCCAAAGCTCCAAATAATTTCACCCACATTTTGAAGAAAACTCCAAATGGGGTTAAGTACTGTTAGAGGACAGATACATTAGAAAATAGATTTGAAGAAGTTGTAAGAACATAGCCCAGAAAGCATGAAAGAGGTCGGGGGGAAAGGACGGAGAGAAATCTAGTCCGATCTCTGGAAAGCAGTGGATGCTCCTTTGGAGGAGACTGTAACCAAACTGACAGAACACTAGGTCTAAGACTCGGGAAGCTAAGATTGGAGAGATCTCGGCTCGGTGATCATGAGTACAAGGTGTTCTTCCAGAGGATGCGGGTTGGATTCTCGGCACCCTCATAGCAGCTCAATCCGTATGTACCTCCAGTTCCAGAGGACCTGACACCCGCTGCTTGCCTCCATAGGCATCGCTTACATGTGGTGTACATGAAAGAGATCCAGGAAGCTCTGAAGGTCTAAAGAGAACTATTTTTAATTTTAATTCAGAGCTGGGAATGGACCTAAGGGCCTCACCCATGTTACACACTGTCTACCATTGAGCCACAGTCTTTCCATATACCCATCATCACAGAATGTCAAAACATCAAAAGCAAGAAATTTTAGCTGGGCAGTGGTGGCACACGCCTTTAATCCCAGCACTTGGGAGGCAGAGGCAGGCAGATTTCTGAGTTTGAGGCCAGCCTGGTCTACAGAGTGAGTTCCAGGACAGCCAGGGCTACACAGAGAAACCCTGTCTCAAAAAACCAAAAAAAAAAAAAAAAAAAAGAAAAGAAAGAAAGAAAGAAAGAAAGAAATTTTAAACAGCCGTAGAAAAGATACGGGTTGACTGCAATATATATATATACACACACACACACACACACACACACACACACATACATACATATATATATATATTCAGTCACATGAGTATGAGGTAGCTCTTTCAGAGGAATTCAATTCCCAGCACTCATACCAGGCAGTTCAGTTCCAGGAGATTCAAGGCCTCCTTCTGACCCCCTTAGGTCCCTGCACACAAATGGCAGGCAGGCAGTCATATAAGCATGCACACAATGTATGAATAAAAATCAAAATAACCACTTCTTAAGTAACAGGGACTGGTGAGATGGCTCAGAAGTTAAGATTGCTTGCTGCTCTTCCAGAGGACCCAAATCTGGTTCCCATTACCCACTCCTTGTGACTTCAGCTGGCCTCTGAGGGTACCAAACACACAGAGCATACACTTGCACAGTCATATGCACATACTTTGTAAAATTAAAGCAAGGGGCACAGTAGTGAATGCACAATGACTTCAGAGTACTTCAAAAAGTAACTGTGAATGCATCTACCATGTTCCTGCAGCTGCCTCTGTAAGACTCTGGGGAGACTTAGGTTACTGGGACCCCTCCCCCGAGTGAACACCATGGAGTCGAGGATCAATGCAAAAGCCAAGAGTAATTTATTGTTCCAGCATGCTGGGGTCACCCTGCATACAAAGGAGGGAGGGAACGACCCCGTGCAGCCTGTTCAGAGAGCTTTTATACAGTTTTTAGAGCAGCAGCCATTAGGCACAATGTGATTGGCAGAACAGCGTGACTTTTAAACTGATTGGTCTTTAGGGAATGAGGTAGCAGGGGCTTAATCAGCCCCTCCCTTCCAGCCTACGTGCTCTCTAACCTGTTTCTTCCAGGAGGGGAGGGGTGCCCACGTGCTTAGGGGTCTGGTGGAATTTTCCAAAGTTCCTGAGTTGATCTCTTCATTCCCCCCTTTTCTTTGGGCAAGCTTCAATCCTGAAGCTATTGCTGGTATTCTGATAGCTCATACGCCTGGTCTTCTGTATCTAGTTCTTTGTATTTCTGCTTTAAGATCATTAGCTGTACTGTACCTATATGTTCCTTAACAAAAGTGACCAAGCAGTTCAAAATACAGGGGCCAAAAGTTAACAATAGCATGAGAACAACTGGGGGTCCTAACAGGGTGGATATGTGGGTGGTTAACCAAGGGGAGGAGTTAAATCAAATCAAGACTGGAACCAGCCCTGACTCTACTCTGTGCTCTCTTTCTTTCCCTTTCCCTTTCTCTCTCTCTCTCTCTCTCTCTCTCTCTCTCTCTCTCTCTCTCTCTCTCTCTCTCTCTCTTTCTCCTGCTTGGCTAACCCTACTCTCATCTTGGCCATTGAATCTTTAACAACCTCAGAATGCTCTATATAAAAGCAACACTCTTCAGCTAAGGCAGCACATAGCCCTCCTTGCTGGAGGAAAAGTTAAGTCTATTCCCTCCTATTCTGTAGTCCTACTTCTGATAACAAAGTCAGTGATTCTTTAAGATGACTGATGGAAGCTTCTATTCTCTCTATATCTAAATCGATGGCTGCCCTTAGACTGTCATAATTTTCCCTTTGTAAGACCAAAGCAGAGGTCCTGGTGGCTGCCCCAGCCACCCCCAACCCCAACAGCAGGTAGACAGTGAGTGCTGTTACAGGTTTGGTGGACGGGCACAGAGGATGGGGGAAGGAACCAGAATCCAAAGGCACCACCAGGCAGTCATGATCAAGGTCGAGTGATCCTGAGCTTGAGCAGATTGTCCATCTTCTGTACCGTCCAGTGGGGGTCTCTGGGGAGCAGGAAGTCTGCAGGCTTCACATGGGAAGCGTGCACCCAGGCCACAATACCGTCTACCTTGAGGATTGTGGGCGTGGCTAGCAGTGCCAGGAAGGGTCCCTTTCATCTTCATCAGGGTCCCAGCGACTGTGCCCGATGCCTCCTTTCATAGATCCAGTCACCAGTATGGAAGTGGTGAGGGGTCTCTGGCATCCCTGGAGCATTTAAGGCAGACAGTTTGGGCCAAATCTCATGCTGTGGGATACCTCCTGGGAGGGCCCAGTGGACACCAAGGGAATTGGGGTACCACACAGGATCTCAAAAGAGGTCAGATTAAAATGGTAGGGGGTGTTCCCGGCTTGGAACCAGGCCAAGGGGAGGGGCACCACCCAGTCCAAGCCAACCTCCAAGGTCAATTTAGTTAAGGTCTCTTTTCTGGGTTCTGTTCATCTCTCTACCTGCCCGGAGCTTTGGGGATGGTACACACAATGGAGCTTCCAATCTGTCCCCAATATCTTTGCCAATCCCTGACTTACCTTAGAGACAAAAGCAGGACCATTGTCCGATCCAGTTACCTTGGGCACTCCGAACCTTGGGAAAATTTCCTCTAATATTTTCTTGGATACCATGGTAGCTGTTTCCTGCTTGGTAGGGAATACCTCAACCCATCCAGAGAAAACATCCACAAACACTAGAAGGTATTTGTAACCATATTTTTCTGGCTTAATTTCTGTAAAATCGACCTCTCAATATACTCCAGGCTGTTCTCCCCTAGGTCTTTTGCCCTGTTTACTCATGGCTGCATAAGCATTCACTTGCTGGCATACCTTGCACTGTTTTATTATCTTTTTGGCCCAAAACCTGAGTCCTATTATATATACTCTAGGTCCCTTAACTGCTTGGACAAGCTTTTTATCCCCTAAACGAGTCCATCTGTGCGTTTGGCCTAGTAAGTCTTTTGCTTGCTTTCTGGGGAGCATAGTTTTCCTTCTTGTGTGCCACTGTCCTTCCTTCTCTAGGTAATAGTTGGTAGGGTGGCTAGCAATCTGACTCCTTTCTTCTTCCATATATTTTAAGTAAGGCCATCCCTTGGTCAAGTCCCATTTCCCAGCAGGTGTTTCTTGCAGGCCCATAACCAGGATAGGCTCCTGCATAGCCACTTCTTGAGACACTTGACCTGCCTTGTTATTGCCCTGGGCCACTGAGTCTCTCCCCTTCTGATGTCCTGGGCAGTAAATAACACTCACAGTTGCCGGCTTCATTAGGGCATCCAAGAGATCCAAGATTTCCTGTTTGTTTCCTCTGATGTAAGCAGTCCTCTCTCTCTTGACATATAGCCCTGTGGACCTGGGCTGTGGCAAAGGCATACCTGCTATCCCTGTTGATGTTAATTTTCTTGCCGGCTCCAAGTTCCAAGGCCTTGGTGAGGGCAATTAGCTCCACTTTCTGTGTCAATGTGACAGGGGGTAGAGGTGCTGGGGGGTAGAGTTTCTGCCCAGATGACATTTGTGCCATCTACCACAGCAGCACCTGCTCGTCTCTGACCTTCATGGAGAAAACTGCTCCCATCTGTAAACCAGGTAGCCTTGGCTTTTGGCAGGGGTCAGTTGGAGAGGTCTCTCCTTTTGGGCCAGTTAGTTGTGGCCCGTTGGGCAGGAAGTATATCTGGGCCCCCATTTTGGAGAGTATGTCTCACCCCAACAGAGAGTAGGGACAGTCTGGGGTGACCCTAGGTTCCACTGTTCTTCGGGTAGTCCATGCATACATTTTGGTGCCAGTGGCTTCTTGGACCCAAGATCTTTTCTTTGGAAACAGGGCCATTGGCTTGGAGGACAAAGTGTTAAGCCCATGTCCACCAAGAATTGAGTGGGTTTCCCCTCCACTCTCAGAGTTACCCTGGGTTTGGGGAGGGGGTCCAAACCCTGTCTCCCCTAATCACTGTCTTCACCCAGGCTAATACCTTTGCAGTTTGGGGGAGCTTTTCCCGAGGCCTGGGATTTCCCGTCCCTAGCTTCCATTTGTTGGGGCACTGTCTCGGGCCCAGTGGCCTCTCTCCTTGCAGTATAAGCACTGGTCCTTTCCTGTCTCTCTTCTCTGCTTTCCCTAACTACAGTAGCCAGGACTTTCTGTAGATTCCTTCCCTGTTGCTTTTCTTTCTTTTTCTTTCTCTGCTTCTTCTCCTCCTCTGTCTCCCTGTAATGGTAGACTTTCTCAGCAACCTGCACTAAATCCCTTAATGACTTATCCTGTAGTCCCTCTAGCCTTTGAAGCTTTTTCCTGACATCTCTACTAGCCTAGTCTATAAAATCCATAGTCACAGTAGCTTTGTGCTCCTTGCTGCTGGTGTCATAGTGTGTATACAGATGCAGTGCTTCCAAGAGTCGCTCTAGAAAGGCATCCGGCCACTCATCTGATCCCTGTCTAACCTCACGTACCTTGGTCAAATTGGTGGGTCGCTTTGCAGTGCTCTTGAGACCTGCCAATGGAGCCTGGCAGTAGACCTTCAGGTGCCCCTTACCTTCTACCATATTAAAGTCCCAGTCAGGTCTAGTCGGGAAATCCACTATTGATGACAGCCTGGTCAATCAATGGTGCCCCCGTGTCTGAGGGGGCATTCTTTCTGGCTCCCTGCATTATCCTCTCTCCCTCTTTGGTCGTGAAGAGCACTCTCATGGGTTGTTGGATACCATCCCAGGTGGGCTGATGAGTGAATAAAACAGTCTCAATGGGTTTATCTGAAAGGGGTGAGGGGTGCTGGGCTTTACAGTTGTACAAATCAGCCAAAGAGAAGGGCCAATATCGAATTGCCTGATTGCCCTTATCTAGAGGCCCATATGCCCTCAGCTGGAGAGCCACCGTGGTATCAGGCGAGGTGACTCTCAGACTTTGGGTCCCCAAGGTGGGACTAGGATGTTGGGGGTCTCCTCCCATTCCTCCCTCAGGTAAAGGGGTTACAATGACCCCAGCCCCATATGGGCTGAGGATCCTGGGACCAGTGCTGGTGCTGGCTTGGCCATGGGAGCCAGGATAGGGGGATATGGAGAAGGGTCTTGGTGTAACAGGTCCACTGTTGAAGGGTCTTGGAGGATCGACTTCTTCTCAGGTCCAGATCTCTCCTCCCACACTTCATTCTTCCTGGTGGCCAGAATCTTTGAGGCAGATCTTGGGGAAAAACAGGCTTTTATCTATAGGGGTGGGAGGGGTCCTTCACTATATTCTTCTAGGTAACTATATAGGGCACGTGGTCAGTGTTGTACTGACAAGTTTTCTCCTCTTTCCCTAACTTCCCTCCAGTGGTTATCTAGGATGTTTAATGGGGTAGATTCAATCTGTCCAATGTCCAAAAAAAGTCATCAGTTTAAGTCCAAGAACCCAGAACGAGATACCAACAAACACAGAGGAAAACAATCCACAAACAGCTGGACCCTGCCACAGGCAGGTGTCCAAGTTCAAGAACGCAGAGAAAGACAATCAACACACAGTTCACCCCTTCCATGGGCCCAGTTACAGACAGTTTGTCCTTTCCACAGACACAGAACAGAGTTCATAGGCTGGATCCGCCACACCGAGACAAACCAGGATCCCCTGCCGATACAGCAGGAGCCAGATAAACCAGGCTAAAACAAGACTTGGCTCCCGACAACGCTGTCTTGCCGTTTCCAGAAGGAGTGGAGCCTTCCTGGCCCCTTCCGGGGTCTCTGGGGGTATCCCCCAGATTCCCCACAGTCGGAATGTTAAGGCATGTCTGCCCAATGCTCTTGACTGCCCCAAACACCATGGGCTCTCTGAGCCCCCAGACGCTTGCAAGCAACCCGAAAGTTCAAACAGACTTACAGACTCAGACTTTGACAAACAGCAAAACAGACAAGACCCCCACCCCCACCCCCAGTGAACACCATGGAGTCGAGGATCAATGCAAAAAGCAAGAGAAATTTATTGTTCCAGCACGATGGAGTCGCCCTACACACAAAAGAGGGAGGGAATGACTCCGTGCAGCCCATTCAGAGAGCTTTTATACAGTTTTTAGAGCAGCAGCCATTAGGCACAATGTGATTGGCAGAACAGTGTCTGACTTTTAAGCAGATTGGTCTTTAGGGAATGAGGTAGTAGGGGCTTAATCAGCCCCTCCCTTCCAGCCTACGTGCTCTCTAACCTGTTTCTTCCAGGAGGGGAGGGGTGACTATGTGCTTGGGGGTCTGGTGGAATTTTCCAAAGTTCCTGAGCTGACCTCTTCACCTCCACTGACAACTTTTGCTGACACTAAAACCCAGCTGTGTCAGTCTTACGGTGCAGACTAAACATTGTCTCCAAAAATCCCCCAGGCCTTCAGCACCAGATTGGGATAGCTGAAGCCTCGGCATCATTCACTAAGAAGCTACTGGTTTTGTTTCTCATTCAGGCTTTATGTATCCCCAGCTGGCCTGGGGTTTGCTATCTATACCAGGCTGGCCTCAAATTCAGAGATCCACTAATCTCTGCCTCCTTAATACCAGGCTTAAGGTATGCTACCATGTTCAGTAAAATATAAGATAATATATCTTAAAATTCAGTGGAAGCTCAAACAGCCAATCATGAGGGAAAAAACAATGCTGGAGGTATCACCACACTGGCTTCCAGTTATATTGCAGAGATATAGTAACAAACTCAGCACGGTA
Organism: Uromys caudimaculatus; assembly: GCA_028551405.1. NCBI lineage: Eukaryota > Metazoa > Chordata > Mammalia > Rodentia > Muridae > Uromys > Uromys caudimaculatus. The sequence goes on from CM052713.1 coordinate 1,033,082, forward strand.
CTGCCACAAACACACGTGTCAACTGGTGAAACCACACGGAAGATCCAGGTATCAACCCATGAAGCTTCAGCAACCTGAGTTTTGAAGAAAAACAACAACAACAACAAAACCAACTAAGCAAGCAACCAAACACTCCAAAAAGCAGATGCTGTAGCAAAGCTGGCCTCTTTAACAATGGTGCCAGAAAAACTGGATATTTACACATTGAAGAAAGAATGTTGAAGAAAGAATGAATCTAGATTATCTCTTGCCCTTAGTAAGATTTTCGAGTCCGAAAATCTGAAACTACAGTTTCCTGGAAGCAGAAACTACATTGAGATTCAGGCACAGGTAAGGGCTTTCTAAGCAGGACACTAGTTTCTCCAAAAATACAGCCAGTGATGGGCAGATGGGGCCCCATGGCTTCTACACTACACAAGAGACATGCATGAGGACAGCCTACAGAGTGAGAGGGAATATTTGTGTCACAGAAAAAAACTGATATCCATACAGAGAACACTGGGGGTGTGGGGCTCAATCAAAAAATGGCTTAAGGGGAGCCAGGGAAGTGGTTCAGTGGATAAGAGCACATGCTACACGAGCATGAAGCCCTGGGTTCAAATCCCCAGTACCCAGAAGAAAATAGAATCTGTCTGGTTGTCAACGGCTGATGAGTACTTATGTGTACCCCTAGCCTGCTGTTTTACCTAAACCTCCGTCCATGCTGTAGCTGGCTCCACTCCCAGCGTGGCCACATGAACAAAATCTCCTTTCTCTGTTTTCACTATTTCTCTTCTCCTTAAGTGGTACCTGAGTTCAAGTGGCAGAGCCAAGCTTGTTAGCACTGCCAAGACCCCGCCTCTCACCTGAACTACTGGAAACAAATACTCTTTATTCTCTTGTCTTTTCCTTTCCCATCTTCCTGCACCCGCAAGTGAAACTTCTAAGAAACCTTTCTTTTGTGCCTACACACAAGCTATGGCCTCCCTCTGAGACAGCACACATGTCATCTGGAGGCCACTGCAACTGCCAAAACCTGTACTACCACCTGGGGGCAGCCTTGCCAAGCCAGCCCTGCTTCTGATCAAGGAGCTAGCCTGTTCCCCCACATTCACATAGCCTGCACTGCTCTGCGGTACTGTCTTCCCTCTCAAGATCAGAAGACACCTTCGGTGTCGTACCCTTAGTCAGGAAAGTTTGTGCAAGAGACTACCACCATGCATTCCTTTCTGTTAGCATCTCCTCTGTGTCAGTGAAACCCCTACCCATATAGTGGCTCCTGTCTCCATCAATATTTTCATTTAAGAAACACTTGGAGAGGCAGGGGGATCTCTGTGAGATCAAGATTATCCTAGTCAACAGAATGAGTGCCAGGATAACACCCAGGGCTGCGCAGAGAAACCCTGTCTCAAAAGGGCAAAAGAAAAACAAAACAAAACAACAACAAAAACAAAACATAACAAAAACAAAACAAAAACCCCAGGTGGCCCAAGGAATATTTGGTGTCCAACGGCTTTGCACTGAATTGAAATGTTCAGGTGACTTTAGCAGATTAGGTAACAAAACAAGTATGTCTGCTTCTAGGAGCGGCCAGTAGCTGCAACGTAGGCAGGCCCTACTATGAACCCTGGGTCCTGTGAGACTGGACGTGATCACGGTGTGACTCCAGCCACATGAGTCAGACCCACTGTGGGCAGGCCATACTCCAGGAACCATAAACTTCATCAGGGACCTGGCATGCTGTTAGTATAAGGGGGTGAAGGCAGGCAAACAAGCCTCTAATACCTTTCTTCTCTTGTGCTTCTTCTAGTGAGAATCCTGGTCAAGATAAGAAGATCGCCCCAGGGACCTGAGTGCATGGAGACCTCAGAGTGCTGAGAGGCTGCACTTGACTCTGGTCTTCAGAGGACTGGATACGGTGGTTTAACCGCCACAATCACAGCTGTGGCTATCATAAGACCTCTGACTTACTCTGTTCCCTGGACATCTTTGCTGTCACTAGTTGATTTTGGCACCAGCTCCTTGGCGGCTGGACGAGGAAGGAGGGATAGGAGGAGGCGGGTGTGAAGTAGTTACTGACCTCCAAGACTCAGGTCGCTGCATTGGGATGGGCTTTCTTTTGCAGTGGGGTGGGGTTTCCAGAAGAGACCCCTGCTGTGCTCCAGATGAGGGCCTCAGTGACAAGCACAGCTCCTAGAATGTGGCTGGGGAGAGGGCCTCTCACCTCAGGATGCATCCTGGTGGAAGAGCTGACAAGGCCAGCTGACTCTTTTAGTCTGAGAAGGGAGCCACATGAGCCCTTTGGTGTGATGAAACAGTTGATGACAGCCTCAGGGGAAGCCGGGCTCCTGGTGCATACATCTCCCCTCTGCTAGGTACTACATAGCTCTACACGGAAGGCTGGGGGAATCAGACTTCAGAGAGATGGATACAGGCAGCACATGATTCACAGACCAGTGCTCCGTGCCATTGCTCAGAGAGGGAGTGAACAGGCCTGACACCTCAATGTCCCAGTGCAGAGAGAAATGGACTTGCAAAGTGGCCGGAGAAGCTTGAGACTGTCGTGTCCTGAATACCATATCATCTTCTGGAAGTAATGTTTCTGGTTGGAGTGGGCACATGGACATCTCTCCTGAAGAAGTGCCCTGGAAAGAGAGGTGGGGCAGTGGCAGCCTCTGGATAACATGAGGCTAGAGCAGATAAGATTCACTGTGTCGGGCTTGTTTCTCAGGAAAGAAGAGCATTTTCTTAAGCCTATTGCACTGGCAGGGTTGATATGGGCTTGCTGGGAACCTATTATGGAGCAAGACCAGACATTAGTGTTCCAGAGTGCCAGTGAGGGAGATGTCCAGAGTCCCAGAATGGTGGGCTCTTCTGAGGGTTCTCACTTCCTTAGGAAACAGCAAGCTAGATGCTCACCATGTGGAGTTAGAGGTCTGAGGAGAGAAGGTAGGAAGGAGACACCAGAAAGGAGGACTGCCACTCACCCAGGTTCATGTTCATGATTCTCAGAAACCCAGCAGCAGTCTGCTGAGGCCTTCTCTGTCTCTTCCTCCAGGTCCCAGAGTAGGCCCGGCACAGAAGTGGCTCTGCACAGGACTCAGAACACCCAAGAGGGTCAAGGGACAGACAGCACGAGCTAAGCTGCTTGAAATCAGCACAGGCGCTTAGCAGGGAGTAGATGCCAAACAGAGTTGGAGCGGAGGTGCTTAGGCGGGGCCACATACAAGCAGAGTGGGTGCCTGAGACAAGGGTTCCTGTATAGCAGCATTCAGACATGGCATCAAATGGCTTCTGTGGTAAGGAAGGCAATGTTCTCAGAGTACAGGCCACCAAAGACCTTGTCAGGGGATAAGGAGGATCTCTCTGCAAGTGGTAGCAAGGAGAGCTACTGGGGGAAATCTGACACCAGCTTCAGTCACAGCCTGGGGGCGACAAGAAGCCTGTCTCCCTAGGGCCCAGTGTGGTGCAGGTGTGGAAGGTGACAGCCACAGTCACAGGGGAGCACTCAGGCTGAGGTGCCCCGAAGAGGAGGCAGGTGTCATAGGGGTGAAAGGCTCATCTTGCCTTGCAGGTGTTCTGAGTGACCAGGAACAGCTTGCCTCCTGAGGATACAAGAAAACAGGCCACCGGAAAGCATCCCATGTCAGAACACCTCAGCAGAGCTCTCAGCAGAGCTCCTAGTTGGCAGGGGACAGGAGATGGCAGGAGACTGCTGCTAGGAGGGGCATGTAAGGTCATCACACAGCCACAGAACTGTATTTCTGACTTTGCCTTCCTGGCCTCCTCTGTGTTCCCACATCGGTGCCAACAGCACGTAGTTGTGAAAGGTGTGCCCAGCCCTTCCAGGTAAGAATCCCAGACTTCCAGGACAGTGCAGAGCCTCACAGTGAACAAGCACTGGCCCTGGTGGCCTTGGTGCCAGACTGGCCAGCTCCAAGAGCATAGGCTCTGCAGCAATGTGTTATTGCACTGATTCTAAATCAAGTGGTGGTATTTGTGGTGTAATTAGTAGAAATTGACATTATTTGTCTTTTATGGCACATCAGTGAGGCAGGTTGTCATCAGGTCTCTAATAATGTCAGAGTCATCTGTAAGTGGACAAACTTTATACATAAAAAGATGTACAGATTAGCTGTCCTGCTTTGCCAAAAGATTGCCTACAGGGAGACTCAAATTAGCCACCACTATGTCTCGACTCCTTAGTTAAGTGGTTCACACACTGTGACTCTACCTCACTGCTCAAAACAAGCAGGCCAGGTGAGTGGATAGATGTGGCATTCAGTTAGGACAGTGTTGGCCTCACAGGCACAAAGTCCTGGTTTGATACTAGACGTGGTACCACATGCATAGAATCCCAGCACTCTGTGCAGGCAGAGGCAGAGGTTGCTTGATCTGAGCTTCACCAGGAGCTCCTCACCAGGGATGGAAGTGATGGGGCACTGGCATTAAAGAGGTGGCCACCGTTAGAACACACGGTGAGAACTGGGAGGGATATGCAGCCCATTAAATGTATTCGGATTGAAAGGCTCTTATATCAGCCCTGGTGACGAAGGCCCATAATCCTTGCTACTCTCAAGGCTAAGACAGAAGCATAGAAAATTCAAGCAGCTTCAGCTATATAGCAAGCTCAACACCAGCCTGAATTTTATAAAAACTTGTCTCAATGTTTAGAAAGTGTGAGCCAGTGGGTGGTGCATACCTACCATCCCCAGCACTTGGGAGGTAGAGGCAGGGGGAGCAGTTCAAGGGTCCACATAAGTTTTGAGGCCAGGTTGGGCTCCATAGCTCAAGAAAAGAAACAAAAAGTAAAAGAGAAGGCTGTGAATGTTGCTCACAGATGGGATACTTGCTTATCATGTATGAGACCACCTTAGCTTCAATGCCTAGTAGAATAAAAGGGGCGAGGAGAGGAGAAAGAATAGACTAAAAGGCAGATTCTTTTTTTAAAAAAAGATTATATATATAATGTTTTGCTTACACATGACTGTGCCACATGCATTCCTAGTGCCCTAGGAAGTCAGAAGAGGGGAGCTGGATTCCCTATGTAAGATTCTGGGCGAGCCTTAACTTACCCGAGACCCCCAAGTGAACACATGGAGTAGGGGATTGATGCAAAATGCAAGAGGAATTTATTAATTCAGCATGCTGAGGTCGCTCTGCATACCAAGATGGGAGAGCGACCACTCGGAGCCCGCTCAGGGACCTTATATACGAATTTTAGAGCAGCAGCCATTAGGTACAATGTGATTAACAGAACAGTGTGACTTTTAAACTGATTGGTCTTTAGGGAATGAGGTAGCAGGGGTTTAATCAGCCCCTCCCTTCTAGCCTATGTGAACCTGTTTCTTCCAGGAGGGGAGGGGTATCCATGTGCTCAGAGGGGGGAGGGACCCTGGTGGAATATCTCAAAATTCCCAAGCTGACTTCTCACCTGGAACTGGAATTATGGATGGCTGTGAGCCATGTGGGTGCTAGGAATCAAACCCAGGTCCTCGGCAAGAACAAGAGCTCTTAACCACAAAGCCCTCTCTCCAGCCCTAACAAAAGTCAAATTTTTTTTTCTTAAAAAGATCTATCTTATTATATGTGCATGAGGGTTTTGTTTCATGTCTGTACACAGTGTCCGTGCAGTGCTCCTAGAGGCATGAAGAGAGTTTCAGAATTACAGATGGTTGTGAGCACCATGTGAGTGCTGGGAACTGAATCTGGGTCCTCAGCAAGATCAGCTGGTGCTCTTAACCACTGAGCCACCTTTTCAGCCCTCACAGTCTGATTTTAAGGCATCTTCTCCAGAATGTGGGTGGCTATAACTCAATCTAGCCAGTGTGACAGAACTCACTTCCTGTCACCTACTTCACTTCCTGTTGAGAGAAATTAAAAACCTAAGCTAACATCAAACCTAAAACATGTTCCTGCCGATGAGAGGTGGCATAGACCTGAATCCAAGAATCTGCTAGTCAGGTTGGGCAGCCTGGAGGAACTGCCAAGATCCTGAAGGCATTGCCAGCTTTGTCCAGCCTGAGCCTGTCCCCAGTGGGACAAAGTGAAGTTGCACAAGCCAGCTATCATGGTCGTATCATGCCTGCTCTCTCTCTCAAGAGTTCCATGTGCCAGAACTTAAGGAGCCCCAGCAGCTGGAAAACCTGACGGAGAATCTAACTCCACTGTTGTCCCTGGGCTTTACTATCTTCCCAAGGCACACAGGTAGTGACTACCATGCGCACAGCTTGGGTGCTTCACTCTCGGAGCACTTAGACTGTAGCTTAGACTCCAGAAAACCCAGGATTCTCAAGGTCAGGGTCATATTATGCTTCAATTCAAGTTGTTTTGGGGTCGCCCCATGACATCCGGCCCTCAGTGGTTGTGTACATGGTCCTTCTTGAGGGCTAACGCTGTGAGGTGGCTCAGTGCTGCCTGCTGTGGGCATGGAGAAATTCAGCTATACCCTAGCTAGGATACAGTCAGTCAGTGTTACTCTGATAGCTGCCATAAGCAACGGTGAGCGAGCTGCAGCAGAAGGTCTGCTGGGGACCCGCCTCCTCCAGCCAGAGGCAAGACAGAGCCACCAGTTCCACATAAAAGAGTATTTTTGGTCTTTCTGTCACGACTTGGGATGTGCTGCTGTGTAGGAGACAGAGGCCAAGAGTGGTGCCTAAGAGCCCCGCTCCTCAAGAGCCAGCATTCCTGTTAGAGGAGCCTGCACTGGAGTCATGGAAGAAGGTAGGTGGTCATGTTATAACGCCTAATCAGGGAACACAGTTTAAAGTGTTTGCAGATGCAGTAATGATAAAAATGGTCGACAGTGGCAGTCTTGAGTGCAGTAAGCCTAGCCACTGTAAGGATTATAGAAGATAGTCTATACAAGAGGCCAGTAAAGGACGAGGCCCCACCACACCAACCACTTAAGGAAGGGCTGGGGCAATGGAGTGACAGTCATGAGTGAGGATTATCGGGCCCCAGTAGTGGTCTGAGAGGAGAGGGCAAGGTCAACTGTACAGAACTGCCTTGAGAGGACTCAGCATAGGGTGGTGTCCAGAAAGGGAAAATGTAGAGATCTCAGCCTAGAGCCAGCTCCAGGCAGCAGGATCAGGACTCAGTGCTCACCAAGCGCACCCTTGCACCCTGAGTCCTCTAAGAAGCTACCTTGGGTGGCTACACTTGGTCTGGAGCACTGCAGATCTGGAAACAGGCCCCTTTCTTTACGGCAGTGGTTCTCAACCTGCAGGTCATGAGCCTTCTGGGAAATCAAACAACCCTTCAATGGTTGCCTGAGACCAATGAAAAACAATAGATATTTACATTAAGATTCAAAACAGTGAAAAATTACAGTTATAAAGTAGTGGGAGAATAATTTCATGGTTGGGGGTCACCACCACATGAGGGTCTGTTTTAAATGGTCACAGCATTAGGAAGGTTGAGAACCACCTTAGGAGAAAGGCAGTAGATGAACTAATCAGGGGTTGCCAGATGAAATAGCCCACAGTGGGCATATGCCCTAGATCTCAGTGGTAGCCTGTGAGATTAGACTTCACTAACCTCACAAGTTACTCCTAGATAGCACAGGTCACAATGGCAGTGGGGTACCAGCTGATATCCTGCTATCCAGTGAAACCTTCAGCACAGCCCATTGGGCTCTGTGCAGCCAGGCTGTATTCCTACAAAACATCCAGGGGAACCTGGGGTGCACAGGTTAGTGATTCCATTGGAGTGACACCCTTCTGCCAAACTCTTGGTAGGAATGTCACCACACAAATAAATGAATGACTTCTTTCAACAGTTTGGGGAGGAGGGGTTTTACTTAGCTCACTGAGGTGACAAGATGACAATACATGATTTTAAAGTCCTTCCTGGGTATCAGAGTTCTTCTCCAGGGACCCCTATCACCTGACCCAGCCTGTTGTTTCGAATGCTATGGAAAATCCATCTCTCAGGAGCACTTTCTAACCCACTGCTGAGTACCAAGACCGCTTCAAGCCATTTGGGTCCCAAGGTCATACCCTGAGGCTTTGTGATTCTAAGGCAGGAAAGCTATCCTGATTGGTGTAGACTAGAAAATAAACAGGTCTCCTGGACTAGGGCTGCCAGCCCTGAATGCCTTTGTGTGCTAAGGCTGGCAGCTGCCTGCAGCCCCTCCAGAAGCTGCCTGCCCTTATCAAGGGCTCCCAAAGAGGCCAATGAACGATCATCACCCTGTTATAGCCAAGGGTCCCATTCACACAGCATGCCTGGGCCACACTGCGTGAGCTGCAATGACACACAAACTGGTTAGGTTTACAAAGGTCCTTAATTACCTATGATCACAGACAGCAGCTCCCTGCTGGAACAGCCGCTGTAGGAGATCAGCTTCTCTTTTCCCTAAAATGTGTTCACCTATGGCTAGCCATATGCAAAGGCCAACATAATGAAGGAGTGTGGCCTGAGTCTCTCTTGGCAGCGAGACCCGTGGATAAAGCCTGAGAGAACTCAGGGCCCACCCAGACTTCAGAGATGCCAGTATGCATGTCCTCAGCTTTAATTCTCCTGGAGGCTCCTGTCTTGTTCACGCACCTCCCTCCATGGTTAGCTAGAGCTCCAGACCATGTGTTCTCATCTCTTGCAGATAGACAAACTCAGTGCCTGCAAGAGACTGAGCAAACAAGAGGAGCATGTGGAGAGCACGAGGGCTGCGTTCTTACTCTGATGCATGCTAGTGTTTGGCAGGTGGCACCTTGGAGTAGAGAGGGACAAGGGCAATCCATGGCACCCTGCCCTGGTGCCAGATGGGTAGGTAGAGGTGGGAAGGACCCCAGTGGTGACCAGGTGTGGCAGTCAGTGTGTCTAGAAACACTGGCACAGCCAGCATTCTTCTTACCTCCATGCCCAGCTGTGGACTGCTGCTGTGACACACCAGGCTCTGGGAAAATTCTTCCTGATGTGTGCTAGAAAGGGCTTTGCATTGAAAGTCCGCCACAGATTGCATGGAACAAGCCCTCAGAGCTGGTGGATCCTGGTATATCGGGTACAATGAGTCCTACACTGGTGGGAGAGGAGGACAATATGCCAGCTGGCCTTCAGCAGCTGTTGTCACCTGAACTAAGAGTCAGTTTGGGGGGTCCAGCTGCACCTCTAGCCTGGCCAGCCTCCCACTGTCCCCCAACTGCCATCCCCATACTCCTTGCCACAAGACATCTGCTGGCCCGATGCCTTAGGCTCTGATGGGTGGAACTGATCCTGTTCCTTCTGACCCTTGACCACGCAATGGCATCCAGAACAAGACACCAATCCCCCTCGACCACAAAACAAAACAAAACAAAAAAACAGACGGCAGGATCTGTGCTGGCAATGAGCTCCTCCCCCTCTAGGCCAGAAGCCAGGCTAGCCATAGGCCTTCCTCTGCTGCCCACCAGCCCTACTGGCTTCCCCTATTAATACTCTACAGCTCCTGCCTGCACGGAGCCTCCTCTGCGTGCTTTTGTTTATGCTGGGTACTGTGTCCACCCCCAACCTCAACCCATTTAACCTGGCACTTTGGAATCACAAAGGACTCCAACTGGGAGGTGCAATATCTGGGCTTGCTTTTTGCTAAAGCTCAGTGATAGCATCTGAGCCAACCCAGAGCCTGAGGAGGTCACTGACCACCCAAAGAGACTGCTTCCATCAGACAGCAGGGAGGTGGACCCTTAGGCCTTGGCAAGCAAAGGTTATCGTCTGCAAAGACTCCTGGGAGCTTCACCCCAAGCCGGCTAGAGCTGCCCCCTCCAGGCGGCTTTGAGGATATGTATGGCAACAAAGACTTCTCAAGACTTTGAACCTCCTGCCGACCATAAATATTAAAACATGTTTATCAGAGCAAAGCAGCTCTGCCTGGTGATTGTGTGGGTAGGAGGGACAAAGGCCAACTTAATAGGCCCTTCAAAAATTCGATAGAAACTGAGAGGAAGGGAAACCTGCATTTGTCAGAGGAACCTGCCTAGGAGAATTCTGTTTCCGGACGGATCCGGGAAGACCAGAGGGATCATCGCACTGCCCAGTAGAGTGCACGAAGAACAAGCTCTGTTATGTCCAGAAGGCTGAACTCACGCAAGGATGTGTCCCTACCGTCTCCAGGATCTCCGGGAATCCTGTTACTCGAGGCCCACCTTAATCCCCAGGCGCACGTGTCTCTACTCCAAGAGTTAACAGAAACTGCACCTTGACCCACTGCTACCCGCCTTGGCGTAGCGTTGCTGTCCGGAGACCACGCCTCCGGCGGGGTTCTCGGTCTCCCCGGAACCCAGCACCGGCCATTGGCTGCTCTCAGCTCTCCGCCCCGACGCGTGCCTCGGTGCATCCCGCCCAAGCCTCAGTTTCCCGGCTGGCATGGGGCGTGGCGTGGGCGGGGCTCAGCTCAGGCCACGCGGGGCGGAGCCCGAGAGCTGACGTGACCACCCCGCCTCCGGGACCAGAACTGGTCGCCGTCTCAGTAGCCTCCGGCCCGGCTGCTTCTCGAGTGCCCCGCGCCGGAGGCTCGGACCCGAGGTCGACGCCGGGCGCCCCTCCCCTTGCCTGCCATGGCTGCGCCGCGCGCGCCCCGCGCTCTGTCGGCCGCCGCGCCCGGGTCCGGGAAGGCCAAATTGACGCACCCCGGGAAGGCGATTCTAGCAGGTGGGTCACTCGGAACCCCAACTCAGAGCCTGTCCGACCGCGCTTCCGGGTGGGCCGGGGACGCCCAGGCCCCGCCCAACTTCCGGAGGGGCGGAGGTGTTGGGGGTGCGACCCGGACCCCTTGCCCACGCACCAGCTCTACCCTGGAGTCTCTCGGGCACTCCAGGTGGAAGCCACCGGGTGGGGGCGTGGATATCGTTGGACCGGGCGGCGAGGGCGAAGGCCGGGCGGGGGAGGGGCCGCGCGGAGGCGGCGGCGGCGGCGGCGGCTAGGTTCACCGGGCAAGGGTGTCCCTAGCCCCGGGCATTTGGTCCCCACAGGCGGCCTGGCTGGAGGCATCGAAATCTGCATCACCTTTCCGACTGAATACGTGAAGACGCAGCTGCAGCTAGATGAACGCGCGAACCCACCACGGTACCGGGGCATCGGTAAGGAGGGGCTGCCGGGGGCGGCGAGGGGGACACTGCGGGGCAGAGGAGCTAGGGTCCTGACCGCGCCTCCCCTAGGGGACTGCGTGCGGCAAACTGTCCGCAGCCATGGCGTCCTGGGCCTGTACCGCGGCCTCAGCTCCTTGCTCTACGGCTCCATCCCCAAGGCGGCTGTCAGGTGAGACTCGGCGGGCTCTGCCGGAACGACCCGGAGGGAGTGGCCGCAGCGGCCCCCTCACATGCCTTTTTCTTTAGGTTTGGGATGTTCGAGTTCCTCAGCAACCACATGCGGGATGCCCAAGGTAGGCTCGACAGCAGGAGAGGACTGTTGTGCGGTCTGGGTGCCGGCGTGGCAGAAGCAGTGATAGTCGTGTGCCCCATGGAGACCATCAAGGTGAGGGATTGAGTCTTTCGGGGTGTCTTCGAGGCTCTCAGGTTTTAAGGGCCATGTGCCCCCATGGAGACTGTCAAGGTGGGAAGGGTCCCCACACATGCATAACAGGTCCATGGTAAATGGTGGCAGAAAGGGTCTCTTGTGGAGGCTGCCCGTCCATAACAAAGCATGAGTGAAGTCTTTAAAGCTACTTCTATAAATAGAAAACCTAGCATAACTCACTATTCAAAGTCTAGGAAATAGCAAATGTGATCCTGGAGACTCTTCAACCTGGGGAACCCTCCGAGGTCTGGAGGCCCATGTGTAGTGGAAATCAAGAACAGCCTGGAGGGGGGGTTCATGCAGAAGAGCTGGGAGTCCCCAGCTTTGGCCTGACCTTGGTGGGGCCTGGGTCTGCTAGCTAAAGTCCAGATGTGGCCAGGAATCAGGGCCATTGCTTCCTTCCTTTTAGGTGAAGTTCATCCATGACCAGACTTCCTCCAATCCCAAGTACCGAGGATTTTTCCATGGGGTTAGAGAGATTATTAGGGAACAAGGTATGTCTGGAGAATCAAGACCTCTGCCAAGTGGGAGAGCCTCTATTGAGTGGCTCCCCTTGACTTAGCTTGACTCATGTCTGCCTGCCCCAAGGGTTAAAGGGGACATACCAAGGCCTCACAGCTACTGTGCTGAAGCAGGGCTCAAACCAAGCCATCCGATTCTTCGTCATGACCTCCCTACGCAACTGGTACCAAGGTACACACACCTGTGGCCCTGAGACACATTCCAAACCCTGAAGGCTGGCTTGTACCTGGGAGGGAAGGCACACCCTACCCCAGGTTCTTCCTCCTAACCTTCAAAGCCCCCCTCCGACTTAAACCTCCCAGTATTCCGACTGTAACTGTACTCCATCCAGGAGACGACCACAATAAACCTATGAACCCACTGATCACGGGGGTCTTTGGAGCTGTTGCGGGTGCAGCCAGTGTCTTTGGAAACACACCCTTGGATGTGATCAAGACCAGGATGCAGGTATGGATGGGAGGCTGAGAATGGGGATAAGAGCCCTAGTCAGAGGCTAGTGGCTAAGGACTCTGGCCTTCGGTGTCCGGCAGGGCCTGGAGGCACACAAATACCGGAACACCCTGGACTGTGGCTTGCAGATCCTGAGGAATGAGGGGCTCAAGGCGTGAGTAGGATAGAGGCAGAGCTATTGTCCCCATTCCAGGCCCTCTTGCCCTCGGCGGTCTTCACTGTTGCTCACTTCACTCTCTGCTCCTACCCAGATTCTACAAGGGCACCGTTCCCCGGCTGGGCCGAGTCTGCCTGGATGTGGCCATCGTATTCATCATCTACGATGAAGTGGTGAAGCTGCTCAATAAAGTGTGGAAGACAGACTAACCCTGGAGGGTGCAGTGGGGTGTCCCAGCCCCTCCAGTCCAGGCCCCCACCACCTACTCTGATGATTCCAGTGCAGTAGTGCCAAAAGGCCCCTTCCTTTGTCCCTCAAGTTCTGTGGCCTGGTGTGTCATAGTGACTATCATGTATTCCATAGTTCTGTATCTCCCATGTGGTCTGTGTGTAACACTACTATTGTATCTGTGTCCAGCCTGGCCATGGCTGGGTGTCTCTTTGGCTTGTGAATATGTGCTCACTTATCCATGTGCTTGCTTGTGAGCCATGTGCCTGTTTCATGTTCTATGTCATGTGACCCTGTGCCCCACTTCCTGGGGTGCCTATGTGCCCTAGTCCATGGCCTTGGAGCCATGGTCAGGTCACAGTCCGGTGCCTTCCACCCCTATGGCAAGGGCGCCCTGCCCTGGCCTACCACAGCTGCCTCCGGGCTTCGGCCTGGCTTCACCGCATTCCAGGGGCTATAGGCCCCCCTGCTTCTCCCGCCATTGGCCTTAAATGGCCCTCGGGCCCTCCCTCTGCCCGGAACAGGGTGGCACCTGCCACTCTCAGGACCACCTTGCCAAGGAGAATAAACCGGATCCTGTTGCACTCTCCTGTCCATCCCTTTGTAGTTGGGGGGCATTGGTGACCGAGCCTTCTCAGAGACCAGCCTCCCATCCACCTGAAGACACTGCAGTTGGCAGGGCAATAGGAAAGCCAGGCTGCCCCTAGTGAGAGCTCCTTTAGGAGGCCCAGCTTGGAACCAAAAGGGATTTGTTCTACTTCCTGGCCTTACAGGGCAATTGGGGTCCTGCCGTCACCTGAAGGGGCTTATCCACAAGGCCCTTGGTGGGCTGGCACTGGATAATGTTCCCAGGGTGCTTCTGCCCCTCACTGAGAAGAGTCAGTTATAGGGCTTCTTGGCCTGTCCACCTATGGCATAGCCAACCCACCCTCTCAATCTGAAATGCAGGGAGAGGACAGTAGTAAGTGCTCAGGGCTGAGGCATGAAGACACTAACCCTCTGCTCCCTTAAGGTTTTAAGCAGTTGGGGTGTTAGGGAGAGCTTCTTCCAGGGTAGGATGCAGCTATTGTGCAGGAATGGGTCCCTAAGGCTTGGGGCCTTATTCCTCACCCTTGAACATTAGCAGGTGTTCCCAAGGTAGAAGTCCCCTGCCACACAGTCTGGGCACAGATGAATGGCAAAGCTATATAGCTGAGCTAGGGTCACTGTGGCCCTGACCCCTTCTGCTATAACCGTGGGCAAAGAGTAGGAACCCAATGAACAGGTACTTCCAGCTATGCTGGGAAAGGCAGCTTTGTGCCTGGAAGCTAGAGAAAGGGGATGGGAGTTGCAAGCCTTTTGTCCAGCTCAGGAGTGGGGCATGGGGCATGGGGGACCTGACACAACGAGCACCCCTGTAGGCCTGGTTCTTTGGGGAAGCCTGGCAGATTTTGTGGAGATAGCCATGACTCCTAGGTGGAGCATATAGCAGGTGAGAAGTCAGTGCAAAGTAGATGAGGGCCATGTATAGATGGATGTGGTGTAGAAGCCTCTAGTAGGACTTGGGCAGAGTGATCTTGGTGGTCACAGATATCCCAGTACGCAACAGAAAAGGTGCCCCCCCCACACCTCACCCCCCAAGCAACAAAGCCTAGTTCTACCTCCACCAGGGGCTGCCCCTGCTACCTACACCCCACACAGGCTTCCAATCTCTTAGGCCCAGGCCACTCAAAACTCCACCTTGACAGTGGTGGTAGAGTGGCACTAGCTTTCCTGAGGTCTGCTCCCAAGAAGCACCTGAGAAGACGGGTGAGAGTCATGCTCTGCCCCTTCCTCCCACATTTCCTGTATAACCTTGGGCAAGTTACCTAACTTCAATCTGAGAAGTAGGGTTAAAAGAATACACACCACTAGGCTGCATATCTGAATGACTCCTGAAGGGAGGAACTTGGCACCTGGCAACCCCACAAGGGTTGCTTTTCTTGAGTTGCAGCAAGTGGCTTGCAGTTTCCCCAGATGCTTGATGCTACTGAGACATGAAAAGCCCAGCAAGCGCCCAAGAGTTCCTATAGCCACCTACAGTTACAGTGATATCATCAGTCACAGTACATACATAGAGGCCCATGCCCTTCATAGGAAGGACCCATAGCTGTACATGATGGCCCTTGACTGTCCCCAGATCCTCTTGGCCTGGGACCACTGCCTCTCCAGATAGCAGTGGAGGCAGAGATATGTGATGTGGGTCTTTGATCAAGATGCTATGCAGAACAAACCCAACTTACAGAATGGGACTTTACCTCTTCTTAAAACCCTGGAGGCAGACAGAGCTTATATAGGGAAGAATTCCAGAAGGTGACTAAGTTTGCAGATCTGAGGCACACAATCCTCAGAATTGTGCCAGGAGGAACAATAGCCTCAGAGTGAGGACAGGGCTTAAACAAGCCCACAGAGGGACAGAGAAGGAGCCCAAGCTGATGTCTTCTGCCCCATTCTAAATTCTGTGAAGCTCCTCTTACAGCTGTATAGATTTTACTCCTGGGATTTTCTACATATGCCCGTGTGGGTGATGAGATGACAAATCATAGTTTAATATCCAAAGAAGCCACACTTTGGAAAAATGCTTGCTCCCTGCCAAAAAAAAAAAAGGGGGGGGGGCGAAGTAGAGAACCAAGAGATTCAAAGAGTCCAAGCTTGCATATCTGAGCCATGCCCCAGCCCAGGGACTGTCTCATTTTAGGCAAATAAAAGAATTCTTGCTTTCCTGTTGTATCCCTCCCAGCACTCAGAAAACAGTCTCAGTCTAAGATTTCAATATTATTTTTCTTGTTGGCTTTTAATTTCTTGTTTCACAAATTCCTGGACTTATACATTTGTAGGTACAGGGCACAGAATTAGAGTCTGAGGAACTTCTAGCCTCTTCAAGATCTAGGACCACCAGGATCTAGACACAGGACAAAGAATGGAGATGCTGGCACTGCATCTCCTAAAAGGACAGTGGAAAAAGCACTGGAGGGCATGGCCCTGTAACTTACCACGCCCCACTCTCTCCTGGCAATAACCGAGAGCATTCTCCCTTCTGATCTGGTTGTGGCAAGCCCTGAATCCCCAACGTGGCCTTTAACACCGTTGTCACATTTGTCTTCTCAGTGGAGGCCAGTCACCTATCCACCACACATTCTATCCTCCAGGGCGACGCTTAACCTGGAAGCTACTGCCTAAGTATCCTATGCTCCAAAGGCATTATCTTAAGTGACCCCAGGAGACAAACCACCCTTTGGTCCTCAGCCTTGATGAAATGCCTACCTCATTAGCCTGAATACCAGAGCAGCGCAGCCTCCTAGCGCTCCCAGGCTTCGGGAAGGTTTTCAAGCACTGACTCGTAAGGGGACAGCTCAGGCTCTCTGGCCAGCCTGCACAAAGGCCCACACACACCTACACAGGCTGGCCACGTGCCAGGGCCTCTCTACCAAGGCAGCACCTCAAGTCACCAGCTACTCAGGTATCTAGGAGAGTATCCAGGTGCTCTAATAGGAAAAACAAAACGCCTGCTTCCATGATCCAAAAGCTGATCCGGACGAAGCAGAACACAAGAGAGGGGCTGTGCCCGCCTCGAGAGGCAGCATGGAAGGCACAGACTGTCTTGTGTGCGAACGAGGTTTCCAGGAGTTCAATTCTGGAAGAAGGGGTACCTAGCGCTCTCCAAGGCCTCGGAAACACGGGAGTAAGGGAAGCACGGCCTCCGAGACAGACACACTTAAACCCAATCCGGAGAAACCCAGCTCATATGCCAGGCGGCGCTCGTTGATGACATCACAAGGACGCGCCCGTAGCCAGGGACCGCGCACGCGCCCTGCCGGCTGCCGCGGGCGCATAGGAATTGCAGTAATAGATCTGACTACCATAGTTTGGGGTTTCGCTCTCGACCGCCAGTCTAGTCTGGAGGCGCCTCGCGGACACTCCCGGTCCTTAGATTTCCCCGCGCTCGCTTGCAAGCCCCACCACACCTGCCAGCTCAGCCGCCACAGTCCACTCTCCGGAGTGTGATGACGTCCCTGGCAACTCTTAACTCCTCAGTTTAAGGAGACACTCCCCACCAAGTCCCAGAGTTCCGCCCCCTGTGGTTCCTTCCTTCTGGACCGTGCTTTCTGGCTCTCCATATTTGCCCTGTGATTCTAACTGCCTGTAAGGTCCTATGTAACCCATGTGCAGGTCAGGATCCTAATCCTTTTTCCTGAACTACCCTCTCACTTGTTCGTCTTCCTGTGCACTCATATCCAAACTCACTGATGACCACGTGTCTCTTCCCCAGTGTTCCTTCTACAGAGACTAGATTGGAAACTCACTGCTCACTATTAAACGAAGGAAGGAAAAACAGCATATTGTTGCCTTTCTCTGGATCTTAATGGTCCAGTACTGATTGGGGTACAGGTTAGGGACCACAGAGCTTTGCTTATTTCTTGTGCTGGCTTCCACATCCTCCCTACCTGGCTAGCTCTAGTCCAGTCTCCTACTGCAATTGTGGGTTTATCAAAGGCACAGTATTTGTATTTCCGTGGGGAAGGAGACCAGGTGCAGGCACATCTGAGTACCCTGCTCTGGGCCATGTCGTAGCTGCAGGAGGAAGTTATGTTTCTATGGAAGGCAGCAATGTGCACAGGCTGCACTGCTGGACCTGCTACATGCTTATTTTGGCCTGGCCCTGTCTCCTATGGGCCAGCCTCATTGATCAGATGAGAAGAGCTGCACAATGGGAGGTATGTGCACCTTCCTGAGGAACCCAAACTAGGAAAACTGGAGCCTCACTGCAGCATGGGTCTATAAGGGGGCAAGGAATGTTCTTCCTTTTGCCTGGAACAGAAGGGGCAAAGGCAGTATTCTGTATACCCTCCTGGTCCCGGAAAGGGATGGCAGTGAACAAAAGACCAGTCAGGTTTCACACTCAGCAGCTACCCAGATCCACCCCCTCTGGCACTTTGGGATCTGCCTCTGAACACGCGACAACTGGGGAAACTGAGACCCGCTAGCTGGCCCCAGGTCTGTGCAGCTCAGGAATGTTCCCTGCTTGTGACAATTGAGCGGCCAAAGCAGATTAACCTGGGTGTTAATCCCCTCTAATGGTTTCAGAATCCTCGGTGCGAGGCGCTAAGCCGGCCTTTCTCCACGGCCTGCTGAAGCCCTTCCCGAAGCTTCGCCTGCAGCCGCGCCGATGCTATCTCGGCCCCGCCTGGCAGCGAACCCGCGCTAATCCCCGGTGCTCGCTTTCTTCCCCTGCCTGCCTGAGATGGGACCGATTGGCGTTTGATTACCGCGCTATCGAGGACCCTTTGTGCAATCGGCCCCAAATCCCCTAATTCTGTGATAAAGGAGGCATTAGCAGACGTTTGCTGTAGAAAAGGCACTGGCATGAAAGAATGCAATCAGGGGAATCCTGATGGCCTGGTCCAAGCCTGCTAGCGAGTGAGGACAAGGAGAGGGGGACGCCTCCGTCCTACAGTACAGGGGAGGGGCAGCAAGGCCCAGCAGAGGGCATCATGGGTCCTGGCTTCTTCTGACATCTCCAATCCATCTTCCCCAGCTCTGAACGTTTGGGCTCCAAGAGGGTCTACCCCACCTCCAACCTCACCATAGCACTTTTAGGACCGTGGTTTGGCTATATCTGTCCTTCCTGCTCAACCTCTGCCTGGTGAGAACCCGAAGCTTGTAAGTGGTAGGATCCTCTCATCTGCCCTTCTCTTTGGGCAGGGATGCTGCTGGAAACAGTATGCTGTCTTCAGACTGGGAAAAGGAAGGGTGGCAGACAGGTACTGTTAGACCTGTCCCAAGAAGAAGGGTGGCAAGCTGACAGAGTTCCAGGAAGGGGCTATTGTAAAGGCCACCAGGGCTCCTGGATTTGGCTTCACAGAGCCAATTTAGACATGAGGTCTGCATGCTGGAGATTCTGGCCATGACTTGGGCAGCTGAGAGTAAAGAGTGAGCTGTTGATGGAAGAGGTGGAGAGTGCTGGACTTCTGTTATTGGGGGTTCAAAGCAAGGAAACCTCAGAATGGGATTTGTGTAGGTAGAATGGTGGAGCCTACCTTAGAAAATAGGGTTAGGAGAAGAACGTGGCTGGAAATGAGTTAGGAGGCAATTCCTGGGCTGCCATATTGGCTCCTGCCTCTATCCCAATACTTGAGGGGTAGAGGCAGGAGAAGTTAGAAGGTTAGTAAGCTACATAGTGAGTTCAAGACCAACTTGGGCTATATAAGACATTGTCTCAAGAAACAAAATAAAGCTAAACAAGCAAAACAACAACAAAACATTCATCAAAGAAAAAGGCAGATGGCAGAGACTCCTAAAATGGAGCCAATAAGGTCAGCACTAGGTCAGACTGGGAAAGGCCAGAGGTGGGAAGGAAAGAGTGTTGAGTGTGGTCCTAGAGTTGAGGGGTTGGCAGCTCCAGGGATGCATGAGAGTTTTCCAGGACATGCAGGTGGCTTGGAGGGCTCCTCGCCTGTGTGGACAAGTATGTATTTGATACGGTAAACAAAGACTGACATGTTAATTTACTGAAGTGTGTAAAAAAAAAAGAATGCCAGGCCATATCGAGGACACGTGGCTAGATGTGTACTGTGGTTCTGTTCAGGGCTGACTCATCAGCCCTCTAGCTGGTGAGGGTTGCTGCTGACCTTGGGTCATTACCTGAATAACAGAGCCACCCAAACCCTGAACAGAACTTGCTATGACTCTACAGATCCCAAAAGGCTGGCTCTGATTTCAAGGTGGGTCACCGATGAAGCCCAAGGACTCTGTCTGGAAACTGGTCCTGAGGATGCTTTCCGCTTAGTTGTCTCCCTCCTCTGTCCTATCAGCTAGCCCTGTTCTTCCCAGGGTGACCAGTCAATTCAGTCAGTGTTCTTAGGTCAAAGGAACTTCCCACAAGAACAGGATGTTGAACACTAAAAGTGCAGACTCCCTGGGATTCGTAGTACACCTGCGTTTGTGTATCCCTCAAAGAGGCATATTAAAACCCTAACCCCAGGGACCTGTGAGATTGCAAATATGGCCTTTGTAGCTGCAATTAAGAATAATTAGGATGAGGTCTTACTAGACATGTCAAGCTGGACCCCATTTCCAGGCCTTCTTAGTCTCTCTCTCTCTCTCTCTCTCTCTCTCTCTCTCTCTCTCTCTCTTCTTTACTTTTTGTTTGTTTGCTTGCTTGCTTTTTTGACACAAAGCCACCTGCCTCAGACTCCTGGATGCCGGGATAACAGGCTTCTGGCTTTCTTAGGCATGCTATGTGTCTTTTCATTATCTTTCTTTTCAGCTCATCAGTGACTTCCAGCTAAAAGCAAATCCCTCATAGTTAAGTCTTATATTTTATTTTATTTTTTTAATCAAGTCAATGGTTTTTATCGTCAGTTACATACTTTATAGAAAGAAAGTGTGGAGAACGGGTCAGGGTTGTACCAAAAAAGGCTAGGCTCCTACATATTTTATTTACACGGTTATGGGGAAGCCCTCACTTCAGGTGCAGCAGCCGCACTTGTCAGAAGCCTCTTTGCAGGTGCAGTCCTGGGAGCACTCCGCACAGCCCTCGGGGCAGCAGGAGCAGCAGCTTTTCTTGCAAGAGGTGCATCTGCATTATTTGCATTTGCAGGAGCGGCAGGAGCAGGATCCATCTGAGGCACAGGAGCAGTTGGAGTCCATGGCGAGTGGATGAAGATCGAGGAGAGATCCGTGTTCTCGAGAGCAAGTCTTATATTTTCAAAACTTCAACTTGAGCCAGTGTTCATGGCACATGACCATAATCCTAGCATTTGAGAACTGGAGGTAGGGGATCAAGTTTGTTCAAGGCCATCCTTGGTTGTATGGTAAGTGTGAGACCAGTTTAGGTTACAGTAGTAAGACCTTGTGTCAAAACACAAACCAAGGGAGTGGCAAAGTGTGTGCTTGTGACCCTGGGTTCAGTCACCAGAGCACACTAAAAAGAGACAAAATGAGGAAGTGCAAACAAAAGGAGGAAGAGGGAAAAGGGAGAGGAGGAGACAAGAGGAGGAAAAGGGGGGAGGACGAGGGGGGGAGGAGGAGGGGGGAGGAGGGGGAGGAGGAAGGAGAAAGAGTTGGTTGGTTGGTTGGTTGGTTGGTTGGTTGGTTGGTTGGTTGGTTTGCTTTGGTTTTCTAAGAAAGGGTTTCTTTGTATAACCCTGACTGTCCAGGACTTTGCTCTACAAACCAGACTGGCTTTGAACTCTTGAGATCTACCTGTCTGTACTTCTTGAGCGCTGGGATTAAGTGTGTACTAATCACACCTCAGAAAGGTTTATTTAGCCCACCATTTTGGATGGTCAAGTGATGGCCTCTGAACTGGCTTAGTTCCGGTGAGGATGTCTAGATAGAGAGCAGATAGCAAGAGACGTGGACAAGAAGGGTCATATTGCAGAGATGAGAGTCTTACATTTCAGTGGCTTAAGAGCCTCCCACTAGGAGCCTAAATGATGTCCTGGAGAACAAGTTCCCAACGCAGGGATTCAGGGTAACTTAAAGCATATTCTAACCACCACAGCATGTTCAACCAACTTTAAATATTTGTATATGTTATGCTAAGAGTGTGTGCCTGAGAGTATGTGTGTGCTCCATGTGTGTGCTGGTGTGCTAAAAGCCTGAACAGAGTGTCTCCTCTTCCAGAGCTAAACTATAGGCAGTTGTGAGTCACTATGTTGGCCCTAGGCTACAAACTCTGGCCCTCTGCAAGAGCAGCAAGTGTTCTTAACTACTGAGCCATTTCTCCAGCCCCTTGGATCAACTTTAATGCAAGTATTAATGTAGCTGAATTAGGCCTGTTATTTTGGCTTTTTTTGTGGCTTTTCCTCATTTACAGGTTAATTTTCTTATTTCTCTCTTCCTACCTCATCTTCATTTACTTTCAGGATTTTAAAAAAATTACGTGGACCAATGTTGCTTGATATGTGTCTGTAGACCATGTTTATGGAGTGCCAATGGTGACCAAAAAAGGGTGTCCAACCCTCTGGAATTGGAGTTACAGATGGTTATGAGTGGCCAAGTGGGTGCTGGTGACCTAACCCAGGTCCTCGCAAGACCAGCAAGTATTCTTAACCACAGAGCCACCTCTCAGCCCCATGGTTTGTTTTAATACAGCAAACCCATTTAACTTTTCTTTCTTTCAATTGTCTCTCTCTTTTCTTTTTATGGTGCTCAGGACCAAATCCAAGGCACTGTTCATGGTAGGCAAACACTCCACCCCCGGGGCTACACCCCCAGCCTACTCTTTGCTTTCTCTTCCCTTTTGACAATCTTGCTATGTTATCCAGACTGGCTCTAAACTCCAAGGCCCACATGATCTTCCAGTCTCAGTCTCTCGAGTAGTGGAACTACTGACATGTGCCATCTGTCCTGGCCATTTTAATTTTTTCTATCAGCTATACCACTTGGTATTTTTTACTGGTATCTTTAGGAATTACAGTGTAACACCTTATCTTTTACAGTTCACTTACAGATAATAACACTTCATGTAAAAGGTAATAGTATTAAATACACAATCTGTGCTGCACAGCAGTGTGGGGGTTGGACCAGAAGCTAGGTCCTAGTGCTTACGCTCAACCACTAAGCTATATCACAGCCCCATTTTATTTATTTTATTTTATTTTATTTTATTTTATTTTATTTTATTTTATTTTATTTTATTTTATTTTATTTTATTTTATTTTATTTATTTGAGATATGGTCTCACTATGTAGCCTTGACTGGCCTGGAATTCACTATGTAGACCAGGCTTCCCTCAAACTTGAAAAGATCTGCCTGCTTCTTCCTCTGAGTACTGGCATTATAGGTGTTCAGCACCGTACCCGATCTACCTAGTTATTTCTGGGTTTTGTTTGTTTTTGAGATAGGGTCTATTACTGTAGTCCAGGCTAACCTCAAACTGACTATAACTAAGAATGACCTTGAACTCCTGATCCTCCAGCTCTATCTCCTAAGTTCTGAGAGTCCGGTGTCTGCCACCCTGGCTAGCTTTAAATACAGAACCGATGGGCGTGGACATGTGTAGGTTTTTCCTCCCCTTTTTTGAGACATGTTCTCAAGATCATCCTCCTACATAATCTCTTTGGGATATGTGAGAAGCTGTCCCCAAACAAACAAACAAGGCCATCCCCTGTGCAATAGCAGCATCGTGAATGTGCTGGGGGACAGGGGAACACCACACACCCAGGAATCCATTAACAGCAAAAGACATCCTTCCGGATTAAAGGTGGAATCAAGACACTTTGCAATAAGCAAAACTCAGATGGCCTTCAGCCCTGAGCTTCAAGAAATACCAAAAGAAGGTCTTTGTGCTAAAAGTAAATGACGTTAATGGAGCTCAGTTCTTTCCACGGGAAGGAGATGCTAAACAGATGGGGAAACATGTCCTCCTGTCTCCAGCTCCCAAGTACTGGGATAACAGGCCTGCACCACAATGCCCAGCCTGCCCAGTTTGCATGGCATCGTTTATGGCAGGGAGACCCATGAGATAAAATATTACAACTCTTCCTTTGCACCGCTTTTCACGTTTTCCCATATGTTTAGTAAACGGAGGTTGTAGATTCTCCTTCAGGATCCATGACTTCACTAGCATTACATAGTTGGCTAAGTTTCCAGTCTCTGGGCATAACTTCACTTTTGTGTGTCTAAAGTCCACTTAGAGAGCTGTGGGTTGCTACCACAGTCTGAGTGCCACTCTTGTCCCCTTAGGGACATCATGTCATGCTGGTGATTGTTCTTGTCCACAGGCATCCTAGCTGGGTAAGACTATAGGTGGTTGTGCCACCTCTCCCCACACACCCCTCCCCTGGAAGCTGGCGAGTCTCCTTCTGGCGTCATGAAAGCTAGTCCTCAGGAGGAAGGAGGCTTTCAGGTCACTTCCACTTTGGATCCTCTGGGTCCTGTGTCCAAAGTACCTGGTGTCTTCAGCTATAGTGACTTCTGGAATAACGTTCTTGGACAACACCTCAAAAGATCATTCCTTATGCCTGGTGTTGGAGTTTTATTAAATAATCTGTGGTTCTGGGGGTGAGGGGAGCATTGTCAGTCCAGATGGGAAATTTTTCATTTAGCTTTATATGTATACACAGACATATATCTTATATGTACTTTTAGGTAGGTCGATAATAATATGATTCCTTGTGACTACTTCAGACTTCCTTACTATTATTGTACCCTCCTGTCTCATTCTTCTGTATTAATCTCTCTCTCTCTCTCTCTCTCTCTCTCTCTCTCTCTCTCTCTCTCTCTCTCCCTAACCAAAGCATTGCTTTTCCCACTCCTCCCTTCGAATGGCTTATGTCCTGCTCTTCCCCTCTCGACTGCACACCCACCACAGTCTGGTTTTAATTACTGGCTTCTGAAGTTCCTCAGGCTTTAGACTCACATCTGAAATCTCTAGGAACCTACAGTGAGATTTGAGAGAATACACAGTGTTTCTCTCTCTTGGTCCCTGGGTTACCTCACTCAACAAATATGTTTTCTAGCTCCATCCTGCAAATTTCATGATCTCAGTTTTCTTTACAGCTAAATAGTATTCCGTGGTGTGTATGTGCCTCATTTACATTGTCCCTCCAACAGCTCCAAGATGTTTAGTTTGTTTCCATTTCCCAGCCATTGTGAACAGAGCAGCAGTAAACATGGCCAAGCAAGTGTCTCTGGAGTAGGGTGCTCAATCCTTTGGGCACACGCCAAGAAGTGGCATGGCTGGTCATATGGCAGATTTCTTTGTTTGGTTGGTTTTTCAAGAAGAGTTTCTCTATATGGTTCTGGCTATCCTAGAACTCACTCTGTAGACCAGGCTGGCCTCTAGTTTGGAGACCTGCCTGCCTCTGCCTCCTGATTGCTGGGATTAAAGGTATACACCACCATGCCAAGCAGGAAGATTTATTTTTTAGCAGTAAAGGAGATCTCATAATCCAAACCCTGCAATCAAAGCAGAAAACCACCCCACTATACCTCTACAATCAACCCCTCCTTTTATGGGGCCCCATAAAAGGAAGCTGTAAATAATCACCTGGTCTTGAGGAGTCTCTCACTTGGGTGGCCTGCTGCTATTTATAGCATATCTGATCTGAACTATTGCTTTGCTTTTCAATAAAATGTCCTTACTACTTTGCAATCGGCATGCACCTTTATTTCAGCTATTCGAATTAGATGACGAGAACCTGAAATGCTCAGGCCAGACATGGATCACAAGTAACAAAAAGAGGGCTGGGGATGCAGGTTAGTGACGGAGCACCTGCCTCACATCAGAGATGGAGCACCTGCCTCACATCAGTGATGGAGCACCTATCTCACATCATAAGACTCTAGGTTTGTTCTCCAGTATGGAAAAATGGGCAGCATAATACCTGCATGAGAATAAGCATACATGGGCTGGAGAGACGGCTCAGCAGTTAAGAGGACTTACAGCTCTCCCAGAGAACCCAGGTTCTATTCTCGGCACCTACATGGCACCTTAAAACTGCTTATATCTCCACTTCCAGGTGGTCCAATGTCTTCTTCTAACTTCTTCAGGCACGGCACAGATGTGCTACATGGACAAAGTTGCCAGAAAACACCCACACACATAAAACAAAAATAAGCAATAAAACCGTTGTTTTAAAAAGGAAATCAGTAGCTCTATAGAGTAGAATTCGTCATAAGGAGCTTCAGGGCCGAGGCCTGTTGCTTTGTGGTGGATGCTTGCCTAGCATGTGTGAGGCCCAAGGTTCTATACCCCGTGTGGCCAATAAAATCAATACACTTCACACTTGAGGTCAATTGATTTTTTTCACAGACATACAAAACTCAATTCAATAGGAAAAGAATAATCTTGTTAACATACGGTGCTGGGGTGAGATGAGGAGCACATGTAAAATCCTACTGAGATGTGGAGCACACATATGTAATCCTAGTGCTCCCAGAGATGGATGGAGGAGGGTTAAGAGTTCATGGTCACTCTCAGATACACAGTGAGCTTGAGGCCAGGCCTGGATACATGAGTCCCTACCTCAAAATAACAACAAAAAGCCCAAAACATAAATCATATCCCCACACAGAAGAAAGGGTTGAACCCTAGCCTTGATTGGGGGTGGGGTAGGCATACGGCTTAGTGGCATATGGCTTAGTGGTAGAGCATTCACCTAGCATGGTCAAGGCCATGGGTTCTATCCCCAGCACCCACACACAGAGATGGAGGTGGTATTAAATCATATCTTACATTATATACAAAACTTAAATGGCTCAATGTAAGAGTTACAAAACAAAGCTTATAAAAACTATAGGCTGTAATCCTCCTGCCCCAACCTCCACTGCTGGAGATAGAACCTAGGGCTTTGTGAATGCTAAACAAGTACTCTCCCATCTGAAGTAGAGCCCCAGCCCCTAGCAGTAAGTCTTGGATATAACAGTGGCTTCTTAGATATGGCACCAACAACATACACAACCAAAGACCAAATAAATTTGGTTTATTTAATTTTTAAAATATTTTTGTTCTTTTCTTGTTGTTCAGCAGTTTCCTCCAAAGTCTTGTTGGGATCTAGGAAGTTCTTTTTTTTTTATTTTTATTTTTTATTTATTTTATGTATGTGAGTACACTGCTATTGTATCCCATTACAGGTAGTTGTGAGCCACCATGTGGTTGCTGGGAATTGAACTAGGACCTCTGGAAGAGCAGTCAGTGTTCTTAACTGCTGAGCCATCTCTCCAGCCCCTGGACCTAGGAAGTTCTAAAGGAGGAAATTTCAAAGGGAACCTTGTTAAGACAAAGGGAGGAAACAATTCAAGAGTCTCAGGAAGTTGCTGAAACTAACCAGATTCACAAGGCCTCTCCCTACTCATGATGATAGAAGCAGTAAGAGCTGCTGAGAAAACAGCAGATGATAGGTTATTTCTCCACCACTGAAATGAGCCAATTCAAGCCAGATTAGATTATATTAAAGGCAGGTTCATTGAGAAACTGCTCTCGGGTAGGCAAGTCCACTGGCCCCAAAGACCAAGGCCAGGAAAGTCACCATGGGGAAAGGGGAATAGGGGAGGGAGGGAAGGGGGGAGAGGGAGGGAGAGAGAAGGAGAGGGAGGGAGAGAAAGCACCTGAGTGAGTACAAAATGTCTGGATTATATAGGGAGGAACCTCTGGGGGAAGGGCAGCCTATTCCCCAGTTGGAAAGTTTAGGGTTGGGAGCAGGGTATGCCAGGTAGGGACTGAGGGATGCTGGGAGAACCTGGAGGCTGGGTCTGCTTTGGTATCCCTTGTCCCCCATCTGAAACCAAACAAAGACCAGCTGCCTGCAGCTTTTAAGAGCTGTCACCCATGCATGACAGGACATTTGGTCACTGCATTAGTTATGTGTCTATTACTGTGATAAAACATGGTGGGCCAACTTATAGGAGGGTTTATGGGCTTACAGTTTTAGAGGAATAAGGAGTTCATTCCTATCATGGCTTTTAAATCTCAAAGCCCACCCTCAGTGATGTAAATCCTTCAGCAAGGCCACACCTCCTAAACCTATGCAAACAGCGCCACCTACTGGATCAAATATTAAACAACTGAGCCTCTGGAGGCCAGTGTCATTCAATCCACCACAGTGATACAGCTGTCATTGAGTCATTTCTGTTGCTGTAAGTAACCCCCAACCATATTCCTAGTATCCCTTCCAAGTTAGACTTCAGTAGAGTTCTTACTTTGGCTATCACTGGTTCCCTACTTGGGGTGAGTAGATGCTTGTTTGCTTGATACTTTCAGAAATAGTGTCACACACACACACACACACACACACACACACACACACACACACACACAAAGTGGCATTGCCTCAGTCAACTCTAAGCAAGTTCAGAAGACACAAATGAGCCATATGACTGCCATCTGCACAGGCCTGGCTCACTGACACTTCAACGTGGCCCTGAATGGCAGCATTGAGGGAGAAGTCTGCAAGGGCACAGCTTTGGCAGAGCACCATGTTTTCTTCCTACAGGGAGAGAATAAGGCCATGGGCAGGGAAGGAGGAAGAAATCACAGAGGCCTTCCTGGCCCTGACCTTGTCCCATTCTGGCAGAACTCCAATTTGAGTGAGAGTAACTGGCCGCCTACACCCCTGGGCATTGTGGTGAGTTTAGGCACAGATGTTCTATATGATTCTACATGAAGGTCTGCTAGACAAGGTTTCTACATCCAAAGGAACACATAGGAGGTCTGGGGCTGTGGCAGCCATTCTGTAACCATGAGGCAGGCTGAAAGGTCACACAGAGTTAATGGTGCTACCCATAAGCCTTTCGGATGAACGCACTCTGGGACTCTTATGACAGAGTAGTCATCAATGTCCATCATTTCAAGTCCATAGAGTCCTCACTGGTACTAGAGTGCAGTCAGCAGAAGAACTTAAAAGAGGACTTCGTAAGGTGGGAGATGGGTGACTGGGTATACTGCTTACTCTGGCAGCTAATGTTCCTGAGCTCTCAACCCCATGTCCAGTAGAGTTCTTGACATCTCACACCTAGTAACTGCTTAAACCCTAACAACAAATATTTTTTTCTTTTGAGACAGGGTCTCACCATGTAGCTCTGGCTGGCCAGGAACTCACAAGGATCTGTCTGCCTCTGCCTCTCAAATGCTGGGATTAAAAGGTACCACTATACCAGGCCTTTAAATATATATATATACAGATCTCACTAGCATAGCCTTTCCTCCACAGTAATCCTCTTGCCTCAACCTCTGGACCCCCCGGAATCCTTTGACTATAGACTTGGCTCACCATTCTCAACATTTGTCCCCTTAGGATAGTTGATCAGTATTGCGACATTAGACAAGCTACAGTGAGCAAAAGTAGCAAAAGTGAGGTAGTCTGATGCTCTGTCCTGCAAGACACACAACATATTTTCAGAGATCAAAAAACAAAGTGTCTTAAGCAAAGGGCCAGAGATCCAAAGCTTCATAACTGAGGGTGATGTAAATTGGGCCATGTATTTGCTCACAGTTGGGAAGAACGGCAAAGTTATCTTGTAGACATAACAGAACTGGCCTGGGCAAAGGGCAGGGCAGGGGCACATGAAACTGCTCTTAGACAATGTGTTATGCAGGAGATGTTGATGTATGAAGTAGCCGGGCGAGGGCGCCGGGGACCCTCTGAGACAGGAAATAACAAGAGTACCAGCCTTAGACAGGGTTGGGAAAATCTTCTAGACTCTAGAAAGAAGGCGCAGAATTGGCGGCTCGCGCCTTTGATCCCAGCACTCAGGAGACAAGAAGGAGGTGAATCTTTATAAGTTAGAAATCAGACTCAGCTTCCCACCCTGGACATGGTATTTTGCTACAGGAGGTTCAGACCGGGGCTTCAAAGTGAGCAGGAGCTGTCAAGTGGGGTTATCCTACCGACAAGGTGCTGAGATCACTCGAAATAGGGGAGCTAGTAATCTTCATTCCAGGAATCTCCAGTTTCACGGGTAGCGACAGAACGAGGATAGCCAGGGGCAGAGCGGTGGCGGGGACCCTGTGAGTTAGAGGTTTCCAGGGTCCGGCCATCCCTCCGTACAGGCGACTATGCCATAGGAGATATAGAGGGTGGGCTCCTAACCCCTTCCTTCCCTCCCAGCTCTGGACGTGGCGGAGCGCAGGGCTCTCTCCTCTCGGCGCAGTCCCCTGTACTCAGATGGAGGGGCTCGCCCTCCTCCGTGGCTGGGGATTAGCTCTCTGAGGACTGGCGACCGGATTAGCACGCGCGAACGCGGTGCCCGGTTTGGGGATTATCGCACCTCCCACCCCCCTGTGTATATATTCCGCCTCTCGCGCCGGCCGCCCGCGGGCATGGAGACTGCAGGCAGCACGGCGAGCCACAGGGACCCTGGGCGACCCTGCCCTTTCTCGATCGAGCACATCCTCTCCAGCCTGCCCGAGCGCAGGCCCACGGCGCGGCCACCGCAGCCCGTCGGTGGTCCGAACCCCGCCGAGCCAGACGAGCCCGAGGCGCCCGTCCCCGCTGCTCCCTGCGCCTGCTGCTGCTGCTGCTGCAACCCGCGCGCTGCACCCCGCGGAATCCCGGAGACGGCGTCCCGGCCGGGTGAGTGCGCGCGGAGAGGTAAAGCCAGGCGGGGATCTCGCGGGGCGGCCGGCGGGGCGAGCCCGGCTCCCCCTAACCCTAACTCTAACCCTAACCCTACGCCTGACCGCACCCCGCCCCGCCCCGCCCCGCCCCGCCCCGCAGGCTTGCGGCTAACGTGGCCGCTAAGGCTGGCACCCGCGTCGCCCTCCCCCTTGACGGCGCCGAACGCAGGCTCCCCGGTGCTGATTGGCACGAGCGGCCCCGGCCCGCAGCGGCGCACGCGGCGTCACCGGACCATCTTCAGCGAGGAGCAGCTGCAGGCGCTCGAGGCGCTCTTCGTACAGAACCAGTATCCAGACGTGGGCACGCGCGAACGCTTGGCGGTCCGCATTCGCCTGCGGGAGGAGCGCGTGGAGGTGGGTGTTCGGCCCGCAGCCTGGAGGCCAACTCCGGCGCCACTCTTCCCTTTCAAAGACCAACCTTCTAGACGGTGCTTCACCTCGTAGCCGGCTACAATGCAGGGAGATCCCCCCACGATCACTCGATGGGGGCGCGGGGCCAGTTCTTCCAGCACGTTATTTGGGTGTCGCTGGAACTGGAAGGGGTTAAGAGTCGTTGTCTCAGACTTTGTCCAGCTCCCCAGTTTCCCCTGATGATGAAATACGTGTTTGTTCCTGCCTCAGATGTGAGAAAGTTAAATGTTCAAAACTAGTCAGGCATAGTGGCATGCATCTGTAATCCCAACACTTGGGGAGATGGAGGAGGAGGATCATTAGTTCATCAAAGTCATTCTTCTCATATAGTGGGAAGCCACCTAGGTTACACGGGGGAGAGAGAGTGGGGTTGGAGAGAGAAAGAGAGAGAGAGAGAGAGAGAGAGAGAGAGAGAGAGAGAGAGAGAGAGAGAGAGAGAGAGAGAGAGAATATGAATATGAATGGATGAGAGGATCCTGGCTGCTACTGGGCTCAGGCTGGGGAGAGTCTTGGTCCCTTTCTTCTGTGTGTGAGGGAAGGAGGTGGCACAAATCCATTCACCTACACCTCCATGGTGAAGCCTACCACCTGGTGTACCCATCAGCTCTTCCAAAGTTCTTTGGATGGTGGGTCCTTGGGGCCTGAACTGTCCTGGTCTCCCTCCTCCTCAGGTCTGGTTCAAGAACCGCCGGGCCAAGTGGCGACACCAAAAGCGTGCTTCGTCATCATCGAGGCTCCTGCCTGGGACTAAGAAATCTCACAAGGAGAGTTGTTGATGGTGTCTGGAGTTTCTTCTGACTTTGGCAGTGAAGTGGAGCACAAGGAAGTAGGAGGGGGACAGACCTTCTTGAACAGGAACTAAAGCTGCCAGTGCTGGGAGACAGGGAATCCAAAGCCTTCTCACCCGTGAAGGGAGGGCGTGTGGGGCAGGAACCAGAGACCTCCTGCAGGTAAAGAGCAGACACGGAGCAGGTCTACTTCCCCAGCCACCGTCAGCACCTAGAGAAACCCTCATTCCGTACAGGACGCAGCGCCTTCCTCCCCACCTCATGCCTGTCTCCAAGACCGGCTGCTTCTCTGTTCTTCCACCTTCTTATGCAAGGCAGTGCTGTCTGCTCAGTCCTGGGCTTACTCTGTCCTCAAAGGCCCTGCACTGGGCCTTGGTGTCAGGACCTGTGGAAGAAGTAGATTATAGTTGGTAATTTCCAGATCCCTGCATCTGCACCTTCATCTCAGCCTTGAGCTGATGCCAAGAAATAAACAAGATCTACAAAGACCACAGAACAGTCCAGTATTCCAAGTCCCTGTGTCTCAGGCTTCGTTTCCACACCTATGGAGGAGCTGGCTCCTCTTCCCCTTTCCAGGAAGTTGGGGCGGGGTGTGGATCAACATGTGTTGCAGAGCTCAACAAGTCCTCAGTCCCAGTACCATGTTTCCTCCATCAGAATTAAAGTCCATAGATGGTGGCAAGGCCTCCTGGGGATTTGCTACCCTGGGCCTCTAGGCACTGCCAACCAGCTTTACAGATGGGGGGAATCTTTGGCCGTGTGCGTGTGCGCGAGTGCACACCTGTGTATGTTGCCTGTATATATACACATGTGCACCACATGTTTGCCTGGTGACCATGGAGATCAGAAGAGAGTATTGGAACCCCTAAAAGTAGAGTTATAGATAGTCATGTGTCACTGTGTAGGTGCTGGGAACTGAACCAAGATCTTCTGGAAGAGCAACAGATGCTTGTAACAGATGAGCCATCTCTCCAGCCCCCTCTGCATCTTTTCCATCCTTGGGCTCCAGTTCCCACCTCTCTGTCTCCAGTCCAGGTCTGTCCCCTGAGTTAGGTATTTGTCAGTCTGTCCCTCTGACAACACTTGGAAGCCCACGGGCTTGTTGCAGGCACCATATATACAGCAAGCCATTTCCCCATCACTAGCCTGTTTAAGGCACAGGAATCACAGAGTTCTTGATCACTAATTGCTTTCTGTCCATTACCTAATCATACCCACTCCAGCCAATTTTACCTCTAAACATATCAGCAATCCCCAGAAACTAGCTCCTGCAGCTTCAGGCACACCAACCTCATGAAAGCTGCATCCCCTTGCACGGTGACCATTGCAGCTTTCTCTGGTTTTCACCTGAGCTCACTCTGGCTCCATGTAATTCAAATTAAAAAAACAATATTTCTTGCCAAGACCCCAAAGATTGTGTGCAACCTGGCTCTACCCCTCTGGTGTCATATCTGTCTTCAGTGCACTGTGTAACTAAAGGTCTGCTTTGGCACTTGCCTTGCCCCCTCCAACGGCTGGACCTTTGCACAGGTCTACCAGTTCCGTTACATGTCCTGTGTAGAAATGGAGATTCTCTGAGTGCAGACTTCTTGCAGGTCACAGATGTAACTACACATTTGCAGGATGATTTAACATGTGTTTTTCTCTATTGTATGGTCAACTCTGTGGAGGCAGGGACATCGGCATAAAGTTCCCAGTGACTCACAATGAAGGAAGAGATCATTGGAAAAGCAAGTTGTAACAAATCATTCTGGGCTAGAGCTTGTTTCACCTAATTCATGATCCCCCTTAGGAAGAAAGTTCCATGAATGCTTTCAGTGAGAACATGCCCCTTTAGGGAAGCCCATCCTGACAGGCAGGGAACTAATAAATCCAACCAGAGATTTAAGCACCCTTTTATTCTTTCTTTTCATTTAAATTTTGTTAGATAACTATATGGGAAGAATTGTCTTAATGTTCTTTTCCTGAGTTTGGAAGTCATATATAACCAGACTTTTTGAAGTATTTAAAGATGTCCTTGAAGTATCTGCAATTTTTTATTTTTATTTATTTCTGTTGTTGTTTTTTGTTTTTCATTTATTGAAGAATTGGAACTTGTTTGTTTGGTTTTGGTTTTTCTGTGTAGCCCTGGCTGTCCTGGAACTCACTCTGTAGACCAGGCTGGCCTCGAACTCAGAAATCCACCTGCTTCTGCCTCCCAAGTGCTGGGATTAAAGGCGTGCGCCATCCTTGCCCGGCGAATTGGAACTTGTAACAGAGGGACTGTGGCGTTAAACAGTCACCCTACAGCTCCCTCTAGTGACAATAATTTAGACAGGCATGAGCAACACGGGTCGGGGATAAAAGACTACAACTTCCTTAAGATCCGGCGCTCCCAGTGACATCATTGGAGCGCCGGCTTTGTTACAAAAATACTGCTTCTCCATTGGCTATCTGTTGGAGTGGTGCCAACCCCGCCCGAGCGGTTCTGGGATAGCTATGGGGACGCCCGGGGCCTCGGCGGGTGCTCTGTTTCTGTCCTCCGCGTCCGCGCCCCCGAGGAAGCGCGCGGCTGGGGAGACCGGAGAGGCCGGGGTTGCGAAAAGCAGGCAGCGGGTCCTGGATGAAGAAGAGTACATCGAGGTACCAGATCAGTGCGAGCGCTGGCGACTTCCGGGCCCCTCCCCCCGATTCGCGTTCCTCTCTAGTCCTTTGAATTTTTTCTGGTCTTGGCACTCTCAGCCGCCCCTGGAAGTGGAACTACTGTCTTTGGGTTTGGAAGGCATTGAGAACCAAGAAAACAGTGCAGAAGCGGGCATCCAGTTTTCTGTTGAGGGTCAAGGAAATAAAGTTTCCTGTAGTATAGGTAGAATTTTGACACGTCTTTCGAGTGATGGCAAAGACAACTCTCTGGAAAGCTGAAAAGGTGTCAAAGGCTTGGGGTCCCGGAATTAGACAGTGGAACTGGCCACGTCATTGAGTGAGTGGGTCTATTGCTCCTTGAGTTAAGGGTTCCACTGCAAACACGCTGGAGGACAGGCTGACATAGGGTTGGTTTTAGACCGGTTAGATTTAGGACGCTTCTGGGATATGCTGGCTGTACTATCGCCATGCAACTGACTGTACAGACTTGCAACTTAACAGCAAGGTCTGGCTGAAGGTGCAATCTTGTGGACTTCATCCTGTGGTGGCAGTAGTGGTGACTGGCCTTCAAGAGAAAGGTTTGGATTGAAATATAATTTCATGAGTGGGATGAGGATGACAATATCCACATTAGTCTGGCTGGTGTTCTAGATGGAGCCAGCAAAGAGAAAGATCAGTTAGTGAGGGATTTCATGGGCTTCAAGAGATTGTTGAGTAATGTTAAATAATACATCAGAGCCATGTGGGATGAACAGCCTTATTAGAAAACGCCTCTGAACTATCTTGCAGATCATAGTTGTCCAGGTAGGCAGAAGGGAAAGGTCTAAGGGGTGGAACATGGACAATGGTGGACCGTGAGTCAGGACTCCCAGATGCCAACTCTGGTCTTTGTTCCAATTGCTTATGGCAGGGACTTCAGACAGTTATCCAGAGAGACTTCTTCCCTGATGTGGAGAAGCTACAGGCACAGAAGGAGTACCTGGAGGCTGAGGAAAATGGAGATTTGGAGCGCATGCGCCAGATTGCCATCAAGTTTGGCTCTGCCCTGGGGAAGATCTCTCGGGAACCTCCACCACCCTGTAAGAGGATGCTGCTGTAGAGTGCTTAGAGGAAAGTCTGTTGTCATGTAAGGCTCATGTAATTTCTCATTTGCTTCCTTCAGATGTTACTCCGGCCACCTTTGAAACTCCTGAGGTACACCCGGGCTCTGGTGTGCTGGGTAGCAAGCCCCGGCCCCAGGGCCGAGACCTAGATGATGGTGAGTGTGGTCTCATGGTCAAGACTGCTTGGGAGTTGTATTCTTGTGAATTTTCTCAGGGTCTCGTTTCATCCTTGAGAGGTCTTCTAAGTATCAACTTTTGGGATCAGAGACACTGGTCTGGGAGGCAGAAGAGCAGAGGCCAGCTCCCAATTGTGGAGGAGCTGTGTTCTCTGCCTCTGGAAGGAGAGCCCAGTACCGTCACCAGTCTGCCTTTGCCTTGTGGGCTTTATGGGTTTACAAGGCTCTTCACTGGTGTCTCCTGAAGATGCCTCCTTCTACTTCTTCCAAGGCACTTGCTTATGTCTCTTCCTTCAGGTCGGTATTCAGGTGTTACCTGTTTGGGCTTAGAGGCGCAGCTAGTCTGGACGCTGGGTTCTTGATCTTTTGTGTGAAGTTGGAGCCACCTGGGACTCTGTTCCTCATTGACTGCCTTTGGTTTTCTGGTTTGTTTGTTTTGTTGAGACCAGAGAGTCTCCCTCACTGTTCAGGAGACATTTGTTTCTTTCCTCTCCTCTCAGTTACTAACTGGCAAGCCCTCCTGGAGATCAGGGTCTAGGTCTTGCTTCCACCCGTGCGCTCCACATTTAGACTAGCACATGGTGTACCATCAACAGACACATGTAGAACAGATGAATATTTTGTTTTTTTCATGTTTCCATCCCAATTATGAGATGTATCTTAAGATTAAGGGAACACTTTATAAATCTATCAAATATGTGAGTGTGCCGCTAAGGGACTTATCTGGGTCAGTAGTAGGATATATCACTAGAGATGGGCAAAGGAGTTTCCGTGCCAGGCCCTAGTCGATAGCATACTGTACTAGGGCAAGTGTGCAACATGCTCACACAAACATGTTTTCTCAACAGCCCTGCCTTTTCTGCCATGGACACACTAGGTTAGTAGTTATTCTTGGAGCTTGACCCTTCATTGAAGTACAGCAGAGTAATAGGATAATTTGAAGGTTTTTTTAAAAAGATTTATTTATTTTATGTATATGAGTACACTGTAGCTGTCTTCAGACACAGCAGAAAAGGGCATCGGATCCCATTACGGATGGTTGTGAGCCACCATGTGGTTGCTGGGAATTGAACTCAGGACCTCTGAAAGAGAAGCCAGTGCTTTTAACCACTGAGCCATCTCCCCAGCCCCGAAGATGTTCTTTTTATACATATATTTTACCAGTAAACATACCAGTCCTTGTAATTACACATTCAGAAAACAGGCTTCAAGAAGCTATAACTTGTGTAGGTGTTAGTAGACTAGAGTCCAGGTTTGCCCCTTTCTTTCCTTTCTTTTTATTTATTTATTTTTTTGAGACAAGATTTCTCTATGCAGCGTTGACATGCCTGGAGAGATTGCTCTGTAGATCAGGCTGACCTCAAACTTAGATAATCTGTCGGCCTCTGCTGGGATTAAAGGCATGTGCCGCCACCACCTGGCCCAAGTTTGCCCTTATCTAACTTCAGGACTTGAACTTGTAACCACTTTGTTTGGCATTGGCTGGCACACAGCTGGTGGTCAAGACTGTCAGTAGAATGGGTGAGAAGCCTCGGCCTCACATGTCCCCTGAAATGTGCACTTCTACCTCCACAAGAGTGTCACTTTCCTTGATAGCAGGGATCAAGGTGGTATGGTTGGCTTTTGACCCAGGGTCTGTGTGGTGCTCCCTGGAGCCCTGGGCCAATTGGACCTTAGGAATTAACTGTCATACCCTGAGGCATTAGTGGCCACCACTCACCTGTAATACCAGTCAGAAAGGGAAGGGAAAGACGATTCCAGGAAGGGAAGAAGAGCCCATGGGGCTCTGGAGGTAGATCCTACAGGGCAGAGGAAGAACCTGCCAAGCTGTCCTCATGAGCTCTTGCTTTAGTGTCTGACCCTGCCCCTTCACTCGTCAACCAAATCCCACCACCTGGGTCTGCCTGAACAGTTGGCGTTTGTTTGTCACCTAGCAGGAGCTAGGGTTCTAGCTCTTACAAAGTGAGGTGGTCTTCCCCAGCCCTCCTGTGGTAGTCATGCTGTGTGTCTACTGTGACCCTGCTTGTGACCCCTTAGCAGGAGAGGCTGGAGATGAGGAGAAGGAGCCCCTGCCCAGCCTGGATGTCTTCTTGAGCCGCTACACAAGTGAAGACAACGCCTCCTTCCAGGAGATCATGGAGGTGGCCAAGGAAAAAAGCCACGCCCGCCATGCGTGGCTCTACCAGGCTGAGGAGGAATTTGAGAAGGTAGCCCTGGAGCTTGAAAACAAAGGTGCCTTCTTTTGGGATGGAGTCCCAGGGCCACAGGTACAGGGTCTGGGTGCTTCTCTGACCCTGCTTTCCCCCCATGTCACTATAGCGACAGAAAGATAATCTTGAACTCCCATCGGCAGAGCACCAAGCCATTGAGAGCAGTCAGGCTGGAGTGGAGACCTGGAAGTACAAGGCCAAGAACTCCCTCATGTACTATCCCGAGGGTGAGTGAACAGGGCCGAGGGACGGGACGGAAGACAAAGGCTACAGTGGTCTGTCCTGTTACCTTTGAGCCAGCTTTTAAAGTCTATGTGTATATGTTCACGTGCAGTGTGGACCACAGAGAAGGCCTGGTCCATCTTGGGGTTGGGGAGATGTGTGCCATTTTGGGGGCATTGTGGTCTCCCCTACTGCTTTGTTGAGGGTCTGTGAGCTAGGGTAGCTCTACTCTGCCCTGCCGGGGTGACTTAGCTGAGGAGCTTATACTCTCAGCCTTCGGGCTGAATGACTTGGAAGGCTGAGGGGAGGCATGGGGCTTCCCACCCCTGGATCCCTGCTACCTTGTTCTTTGTTTGGCAGGTGTCCCTGACGAAGAACAGTTGTTTAAGAAACCACGGCAGATAGTACATAGGAACACACGTTTCCTCCGGGACCCCTTCAGTCAGGCTCTGAGCAGGTCCCAGCTTCAGCAGGCAGCTGCCCTCAATGCCCAGGTGAGTTAGCAGAGCCCCCAAGCAGCTGAGCAGGTGCACTGGGAAAACTGGAGAGGTGTGGCCTCTCCCATCTTGGTTGTCCCTTTAAGTTAGGATTTTCCTGAGGCTAGATGAAGCTTAATCGTCAGAACCACTGCAGCCCCCTGTGTGGCAGGACCCGTATCTCCTTTTGGCCCCTTCTATTGGGGCTAGACATATGACCTATGGGTCCAGCCCTGTACTAGCCCCTCTGATGTTGGCCAGAGAGGAGCGAAGCTTCTGGAGGCCATACCTATATACATATACCATACATATATATCATATCTATATAGCAGCCAGCGAGCTGAGTAGAGCGGTGTATACTGGGAAGTGCCAGAAAGAGCCTGGCCACTGAGAGCCTGGGATCAGGACGAGTGAGTGCCCTCAGAGTGCCCCTGATCATCATAGGGTTGGGGGCGAGGCAGGAGATGGGAGACTCAGAGGCAGCAGGGCAGGGAGAGCCAGCACTGGTCCTCTGTAGCGCTGCAACCCACGAGGTTCTTCCTTGGGTAGAGGAAAGGGGCTTCCTTTACTTGATGTTCACTGTTGCAGCTCTCAGCATCCTTGAGGAGAGGTGAGGAAGGGCCTCTTTCCAGGGAGGTACCTCAGCACCTACCATAGTCAGCTGTGGAGAGCCCCTCACACTGGCCTCTCTTTCTTCCAGCACAAACAGGGCAAGGTCGGCCCTGATGGCAAGGAACTCATTCCCCAGGAGTCCCCCAGAGTGGGCGGCTTTGGGTTTGTTGCTACTCCTTCTCCTGCTCCTGGTAAGAAATCGGCTATAAGCCCAGGCTGGACAGGGCTGTGCATAGGCTAGACTCTCCCACATGACCTGAAATGCCTCAGGTTGCTCTGGTCTTGCCTGTGGTGTGAATGGGCAGATTACTGCATGTAAGCATAGTTTTTATAGATCTAAATTTGGAGAGTTCTGTAGGTGGAGAGGTCCTGGACTCTAGTCCTATAGTCTCTGCAAGGGAGGCAGGTGAAACTTGGCTGTCCTTGGTACCCCACTACACACTGGCCTCTACACTAGGTGCTGGTTGCTGTAATGTGACACCATAGGATGTCACATATGAAGGCACCGTATGGTTGCACTGGCATTTAGGAAACCTTGGAAAGCAAGAGTGTTTTCTTCCATTGACACCCTGGCCCTGTGTTAGGATGGGGTCCAATAAACCTGCCTTCCCCAACCTAAGTACAGCCATCTTGCCTTGGGACTCTACTATTTTTGAATTTTCCATTCAAATGGTTCGAAAGGAGAGGAGTTTGTCTATTGGCCTTAATGTCAGCTAGGCTACATGTATTAGGGAGAAAGATAACTCCCGCACTAGGTTCTCCGGCCTGAGGTGTGTGCTCTCCCTCTGCAGGTGTGAATGAGTCCCCACTGATGACGTGGGGCGAGGTTGAGAACACCCCCCTGCGAGTCGAAGGATCCGAGAGCCCCTATGTGGACAGGACACCTGGACCCACATTCAAGGTGTGTTGTGCTGAGCGGGGATCAGTCTGGGAATCAGTTTGGAAGTCTTAGTACCAGCTGCTCAGGACTCGGCACAGCACTGCACTTCTGCAGAAGAGGGCATTATGGTAGACATTTGTAAGAGTGGAGACCATGCCAAGGCAACAAGGCAGGTCTGGAGGCTACACCATCAGAGAGTCAGACCAGGAACTCCAACTGCCTTGTAGGCATGAAGACCATGGGATACCATGTGTGTCCCCAAAGGGCTATGTGCTAGCCTCTGGTTATATAGCAAAGTTAAAGATACTCAAGAGAATACAGTATGAACCCAGTAGTGTGGGTGTGGTAGAATGGAGGTCAAGACCTAGAGCAGAGCAGAAAGTCCGAGTCAGATAGGGCTTGGTGTACATCTTGTGGCCCCTGTCAGGTGGAGCAGGAAACTAAAGGTAGGCAGACAGCATATACAGTCAGGTGGCCCCTGAGAGCATGGAGGGTGGGTGGGCAGATAACACCCCTGAGAGCTTTGGGGGAAAACCGAACAGTGTCCAGGTCTACTAGGAGTTTGTGGATAAAACAGAGTGTCTGGTGTAGTTTGGAAAGTGAACAAAGAAAGGTCCCTGAAACTTTGAGAGTGTATATACTGTGAGGGTGCTGAGCCCCAGTGACTCATGGTATGCAGGGAAAGAATGTGAATCTTCTTTGGAAACCCAACAGGATCAGATATAGTGTTAAATAGACAGATCCGCTTTAGTGACTGGGTCACAGATCATCTTAAGCCAGGCCTTCCAAACTGCCTGTGATCAGCTTGGAATGTGGTGGGAAGGGATCTCGTAAGTGCGGCAGTGGAGTCAGAAAGCGAAAGTCAGTCTTGGGCTGTGATCCTGACACCACTTTCCTCGCCCAAGCCAGCAGGCCCCCCTGACGTGGCCCTAGAGCAGATTGTAGAGGTTATGTACTACACACCTAGACATCATGGAGGTCTTGATTATAGACTGCCTGGGATGTGAGATAACCAAGACTAATGTGAGAGGAGCAAAAGGAGATGCCGTGCAGCCCAAGGCTCTGACGAGCTGCACAGGAAGCAACACTAGACCCCCAGCGGCCTCTACCGAGGCTGAGCATTCTGAGACAAAATAAGCCCTGGGCCCTCTGTGGGGGACAGGGCAGATGTAGCCTGCTGTGTCCTTTGTTGCCCAAGTGTCTAGCAGGCGGGAAAGCTGGGGGCAGACAAGAGAGAGTGGAGGGTGTGGAAAAGATGGTGTTTCAGATGGCACTGGATACCAAGCCTTTGCAGATAAAGTGAACTAGGTCCTGAGTAGTAATAACAGCAAAGGAAGTTCCAGAAATGTGAAGGCCTTCAATACAAACAACTGCAAAGACAGCTAGGAGGGACTCCGTTTAAACTGTTATTGTTTGTTTGTTTTTGTTCTTGTTTCCTGTTGTCCTGGGGATTTTACCCTGGACTGGTTCCTGTACACACCCTCCTTCTCTTTTAGCATCTGAAGTGCTGGGAGTAGCTCTTTTGTTTGTTTTTGTTTCCTGAGACAGGGTTTCACTTTGTAGCTCAGATTTGCCTGAAGCTCACTGTATGGATCATAGCTGCCCTCCAACTGGGAGTTCTGCCTCCCAAGTGCTGAGACTGAAAGCATGCACCGCCACTCCCAGCTCTCAGCCCCTTATTTTGTTTGTTTTACATTTTTTTATTTGTGTGAGTATGTGTATAAGCATTGTGCATGGTGTGTGAAGGTCAGAGGACCACCTGGAAGAGTGGTTCTTTCTCTCTTTCCACCCTCAGGGTCTCAGGAGGGGATTCCAACCAGGTTGTCAGTCTTTTAACACACACCTTTACCCACTGAGCTATTTGGGGTTGTTTGTTTGTTTGTTTGTTTGTTTGTTTAACACAGGGTCTCACTGTGTAGCTCAGGGTGTCCTAAGATTCTACAGTCTCCTGCCAGTTGCTGGGATTGCAGGAACACAACTGTATCCAGTTGGGGTGGGTTATTGGGAAGGTACCTTTGGGTAGGCTGTGGGGAAAGACGAGTAGCTGGGATTGTAGCAGCTATGAGGACAAGGTCGCACAGTACCTGTTCTTCTGGATAATGGACTGCCTGGCCCGGAAGCAGGTCCAGCACATCACCCACATGCCTGCTGCCTTGTAGATCTTGGAGCCAGGACGCAGGGAGCGTCTGGGCCTGAAGATGGCCAATGAAGCAGCTGCCAAAAACCGGGCCAAGAAGCAGGAAGCGTTGCGGAGAGTTACAGAGAACTTGGCCAGGTGAGAGGCAGCGGGGTCCTTGGTGAGGAATGGGGGTAGAGATAAGTTTGTGCCCGCCTCATTCCCATTCTCTCGGCCTCCAAGGCCATGTGTGTCTACAGCTCGCAGGACAGAGCCCAGGGTACATCCATAGGTTTCTTCTGTAAGTTCTGTGGCTGCTTCTCTGCTGCACAGTGTGTGTGAGCAGCTGGGAGACCCTCTCCATCATCTTTCCTCAGTATCCTCCCTGGCCTTTCCCTAAGAGATACAATTTGACTCCTGTTAGTCCTATGGGGTCAGTGTCATTCGAATTACATAGAGGTGGGAGACTCCAGCTCTCAAAAGTCTGTGATCCACCCAGCCCCACAGCCATCCAGCCCCACAGCCATCCAGCCCACAGCCAAAGGAAGCAGTTCCATAGAGCCTCAGGTTTGGCCTGACTGCTGTGTGAACCGTATTATCCTTCTCAGCTCAAAGTGACCGTGGCTCTCGATAGGGCTCCTCCTGAGGGGCTAAGGGAGGCCTTGCCTTAAGCAGCCCTTACCCCCTAACATGGTTGCTTTCTTCTGTCCCTTCTCTACAGTCTTACTCCCAAAGGCCTGAGCCCAGCCATGTCCCCAGCCCTGCAGCGCCTTGTAAGCAGGACAGCCAGCAAGTACACAGACCGTGCCCTGCGGGCCAGCTATACACCATCCCCAGCTCGCTCTAGCCACCTCAAGACCCCAGCTGGTGGGCCACAGACACCCACAAGCACACCAGCCCCTGGGTCTGCCACACGCACACCCCTCACACAGGACCCAGCCTCCATCACAGACAACCTGCTGCAGCTCCCTGCCCGGCGCAAAGCTTCAGACTTCTTTTAGAGCCAGGCCTGGCTGGACCTATGGATGTTTTGTGGGATACTTTGTAGAGCGTCTAGGGCAGCTTTCTACTCAGAGGATTCCAGACCTTGGAGACCCAGACCACGGGCAGTTGATTATTCCAGGAAGCACAAGTGTATAGTGCTGTTCCCGTGGCCAGGTTGGCACATTGCACTGACCACTCCCCCAGGGCCCTGCTGAAACTGCCTTCTAGTTAACCCCCAACTGAATCCTCATTAAAGAACACCTGGCACTGTCTGGCCGGGCTGTGATCCATGTCCCGGGGCCCACATGGGTGTCTCAGGACCTCGGGGTTAAAGCAGGGGGCTCTGGGGGGGGGGGGGGAACTTGGGCTCACAGAGTTGCCTTCTATGCTGAGCCTTCCACTGTAAAGGGTAGCACAGACCCCAAAAGTTGCGCCATTGAGCTCTCGGGCCTCCCAGTCAGGGCTGACCATTCGGTTTGTTGGATACGGGCTCTGGTAGGACCTGCAGACCTGCATATTAAGCTCGCCAGGACCAGTCCTCTTCCTGTGACTTGAGCCAGTATCTCCCAGCAATCTGCCTGCCTCTCTGGCCTCCTCTCTGCTTGACCCAGTGTTCCGTCAGCTCTGCCTGCTGGACTCTGCTGAGACACCAGCCTTACCTCAGCCTGAGCTGTACTATGAGAAGAAAGAGTATGGGCTCCCTGCAAACCTGCAAACGCCATGCGCACCAGCAACGAGAGTAACTAGTCCTCAAGTGACTAGTGGCCTGCTACTCCTGTGCGCCTGTGCCTACAGAGAGAGCTGAAGGGTCCCTGGTCAGCCTAACAGTCAAAAACTGATGTAATTCCCCAGTCTACGATTTTCAGACTGCATGTAGCTTCCTAGGGCCTGCCCCTCCTGAGCAGCCCAGGCTGTTGAGGCACACCAGGCTCTTCTCACACCGGGGTCTTACTCTGATTCCCTGAGAGCCACCTTTTCTAGTCTGCTAGCATTGAACCTCTCGGGCCTTAGCACTCATGTTCTCTGGAGACCACCAGGGTTGGGTACCTTCCTCCTTGAGTCTTGTACTACTTAGTTTTTGTCAGTTTGACAGAAGCTAGAATCACCTAGGAAGAAAGAACCTCAATTGAAGAATTACCTCATCAGATTGGCCTGACGACATGTCTCTGGGCGTTCTCTTGATTGCTAATTGATGTGGGAGG
The DNA here is from genome assembly GCA_028551405.1 of Uromys caudimaculatus. Lineage (NCBI taxonomy): Eukaryota > Metazoa > Chordata > Mammalia > Rodentia > Muridae > Uromys > Uromys caudimaculatus. The sequence goes on from CM052713.1 coordinate 1,076,793, forward strand.
GCAGGGCCCAAAAGTGGCATCCTTGGGCAAGCGGTCCTGGGCTGTGTCAGCCTGGAGGAAGCTAGAGAGGAAGCCAGCCAGGAAGCAGCACTCCTTCATGGTTTCTGCTTCAGCTCCTGCTTGAGTTCCTGCTCCGGCTTCCCTCAGTGATGGACTGTGAGCTGAATAAACCTCCCTTAAGTTATTTTTCTCTCAAGTGTTTATCTAGTGCTTTTTATCAAGGTAACAGAGACAATCTAGGCCAGGCCTCGACTAACCAGAAGTTCCCCACCATGAGTCTTGCTCTGGGACCTTCAGGGCTGGAGCTGGGATCCTGGGCTAGGAAAGGTTAAGCTTTAATCCAAGGGACTTCTCCAATAAGTGGGAAGCAGAGACAGGAGATGGGGAGGATGAGTGTTGTATAGGTGCTGACCACCTCAAGCGTTTGGCCAGCACGAGGGAGTCTTTAAGGAGAGATGGTAACCAAGAAATGGCATCTAGGTACTTTTCGGGCTGCTGAGGGGTGGGCATTGCAGGTCTACAGAATGAATAAAATAGCAACAAGTTTCCAGGTGGGCTGCCCTGTTCCTGGGGGTGGTGAGGGCAAGCCTTGGGCAGCAAAGGTCTCTGGTTTTGATTGCCTCTTTGAAGTAAGTGGACAATGACCTCTGTGTAAGAACAAGACAGGGGTGGGGTGGCTCATATTGCATAAGAGAGAGGCATAGAGCTGTCCAATGCTGGAGACCTTGGGGATGGAAGAAAGTCAGAGGCCAACAAGTGTTAGCCTAGCAAAAGGACCATGATAGAGGTCCCCTCTGCCACAGGCCTCACTGAGTCTGCCTGTGCCTGAGTACAGGTTCCTGAACTGATCCTGGAGATCCCCGCGCTGGATGAGTCCTAGAGAAAAAGACTCCCCACTGGGCACTCTCAATGCTTGTATACACTTTGTGGTTTATTTGGTGGTCAGTAATTAATGGCTTTGCTACGAAGTGGAAGAAAGCTAATAGAACGTAATCAAAATAGTGGTTTAATTGACGGATTTTACTTGTTCCTTGCACCTGTGCCTTCTTCAGCTCCTACCTGCCTACTTAGCTTATGTGGGTGCAGACTGCACACCATGACCCCCCAGGGCCCTCTCCACCACTAGGTACTTGCTTTCCCCACCTCAGCTCCAGAAATGTGATGGTCTTTAGCTCTGGAAGTCTCAGCCAGCCTGTCCTCCATCCTGTCTTCATTCTCAGGCGCCACCAGCAACCGGTGCTGGGGTTTGGTCCCCAGTTTGTGGTCAGGCCGGTGTTCGGGTCTTGAGCCTGGTCGAGTATCCAACTTGCAATCAGCTCGATACTTGCCTTCCCCCTCCCTCTTGAAGGAAGCAGAAGACATGGCTTTGGGCTTGGGGGGCTGTAGCCACGAGTGGCTGAGGATCTCATCAATGTGCAGCCGCCGGTTGACATCTGGCTGTAGGATGCGGTAGATGAGGTCCTTGCACTCACCAGTTAGATTCTTGGAGCGTGGGAAGTCCACTCGGTGCTCCTTCTGGATGCGCAGCATCTTTTTGATGTCAGAGTCATCATAGGGCATGGAGCCACAGACCATGATGTAGAGGATCACACCCAGGCTCCAGATGTCATACACCTTGGGCTGGTAGGGGATGCCCTGCAGCACCTCGGGGGCCGCATAAGCTGCTGACCCACAGAAGGTTTTGCTGAGGACGATGCGCCCGCTCCCGTCCCGCAGGCAGCGCTTGGAGAAGCCGAAGTCAGACAGTTTGATGTTGAAGTCCTTGTCAAGCAGAAGGTTCTCACACTTGAGGTCTCGATGGACGACATCCAGGTCGTGGCAGTACTTGACGGCTGAGGAGAGCTGGCGGAACATCTTGCGTGCCACATCCTCATGCAGGGCTCCTCTGCACTTGATGAACTCGAGGAGGTCACCCTGGACCCCAAGCTCCATGACAATGTAGATGCGTCCATCAGAGGTCTCAAAGATCTCATAGGTCTTAATGATGGAACGGTGGTTGACAGTCGCCAGGATGTCCATCTCCCTAGGAAGGAATCTCTCCACAAAGTCAGTGGGTGTTTTCTTGCGGTCTATGATCTTGACTGCTACGTTGAACTTGAGGCGCTCTGAGTAGGCAGATTTGACTTTTGCGTAGGAGCCCTTGCCCAGATTGATTCCCACGATGTAACCCTTCTTCCTTAGGACCGCGGCATCGTCCATGGTGCCAGGAGCGGCCGGTGCCGCCGCCCTCTACATCCCCTCCCCACACGGGCCAGCAGGCATTGTCCTCATTCCCACTGTGGGGAGGCGTCTGGCTGGGCTGGGCCTGGAGTGGAACGCTCAGCATTGTCACCAAGTGACCAGCGAATGAAGTCATAAAGCTGGCCTGCTGGGAGTGGGGACTAGGCTTGGGGGAATGGGGCCCCTGGATGGAAGCCAGGAAGGCCTAGGAGGAGCACCCCCTCCCCACCCACTGGAATGAAGCTGGCCTTCAGGCCTAGGGTAACCCTCCCTGGCCCTTTTTCTTGCTGTGGCTTCGTTGTCACCAGTGAGGCCCAAAGAGAAGCGATACAGGTCCAGTCTCGTCTCTGTTTCCCTGTCGGGGCATGGGAACTGGCCCTGTGTTGGTCCTCACTTCACTAGAGGCAGTTCCCTGCCACTTCTTTGGGGTTTGAAGAAAACTTCCTATGAGTTTGTGTCAGTCAGTGGAAGCTGCCCAGATCCAGTCAGTCCAGTGGTGGGTCCATTCTACTGAATGGAAGCAGTTCCATGTTTGGGGTCTGGAGTTGGCAAGGGTCCTTGGGCTACAGAGTGGGCAGATGAGCCACATCCCTGGTGAACAGGTGTGTGGGAGTGGGCGGGTAGGGAGTACAAGGCGGGTGTACCGAGGGTCCAGGTAGGCAGGTGCATGCTTGGGAGGGTGTGATGTGGAAGATGGGGAGGCTTCAACCAGATGTACAAGGTGGTGAGATACCCAAGCAGGCAAGTGCTGAGAATGGTTAAAGTGTAAGTCAGCAAAGAAGGCGGCCATGAGCTTTGTTTCTGCAAATGATGGGCAGCCCTTACAGAACCTAACTCTCTCTTATGATGGTTGCTGTTAGGAAGAGAAGCCAATTGGCTTTGGGATGCATATGGAACCCCAGGGCCTCCGGTCAGAGCAAGCATCTGAGGGTGGGGGTGGGGAGGGTAGGAAAAGCCAACCTGGCCTGGTTAGTGAGGAGGGGACTGTGTTAGTCTTGGTGCTGGAGAGCAGAGAGATCGATATCCCTTAGCATTGTCCGTCAAAGAGCAAGTTTGGCGTTTTGTGAGCAAGTGAGCTGGGGCCACGTGAAGGGCTGTGGCAGTGCTTACTATTTGCAGTTGGACTGCCTTGTGTTTTGTGCATGCATTTTGTTTCGCAAGGTGGCATACTGTGTACACCCTCTTGGCTCCTTTAGAAGTCCTGTGCTTTTTCACAACTCACAGGAGTCTTATGCTTTCGGTGAGTTGCCAGAATGTGAAGGTGCTGTGTTCAGAGGGAAAGCAAGAAGGCCTGTTTCTAGATGCAGAGGTGGGACAGAAGGCATCCAACAGGAAGTGACATAGTCAGATGCAGAGTGGACAAGAGGGAAAAGATAATATGGGTAAACAAGAATACACCATAGAGGCCACCTTGAAGTCCTGGTCCCAAGCCCCTGAGTGACGCACACAGCAGGAGCTCTTGTGTCACTTCCTACCTGAACTGTCTCCTCATTGAATTCCAAGCAGCCTCAGGCCATCTTGGTGTCTTCTGTCCCCCAAACCTTGGCAAGACTACAGAGATGAAAAGGCAGGTGCCTACACACTTCTCAGCACACCCCACCAGCTAGCCCCAAGTCCTGGCCTTCTGCCCCATCCAAGTTTTTTCACGGCACTTCTCCAGTCTCACTCACAGTGTTGCTCAGGGTCTGTACTATGCCTGAACCCTGGATACTTGGTTCTCACAGGCAAAATTCACAGAAGCAGGCTACAGTGTGTTGCTTGGTCCCAGAAAGCTTTGAGAAGGACAAAGCCCCATGGCTGAGACTGGGGAGATGGGCACAGTCTTCGGAGATGAATTGGCAAGTATGCTTATGGTGCACATGTTGGGGTACAGGGATGAGGGGGCATTGATGGGCAGATCAGAAGCTAGCACTGAAATCCTTCCTGAGCATGGGGGGGATGTGGCCTGGGTGATGCTGTGAACACTGGGTGGAACAGTGCACAGTGGGGCAAAAGTGGGCTGGATGTGGCGCAGGTGTAAGAAGGACATGTCCAGAACTCACTGAACACCACTCTTCTGGGGCACCGGGCATTGGTGTCTTCCCAAGGTAGAGACATAGGTGGGTTCAGGGTTAAGATGAGTCTAAATGTTTTTGTTTTTGTGTATTAAACCCTTAGACTGCCATGAGGTTGCCCAGAGTGAGATGAAGAAAGGGGCCACAATGGCAAGGTGAGGACTGCCTGGGACATGATGTAAGCAAGGCAGGCAGCACAGGGAAGCCAGTGGTGCCAGGTGCAGGCCGTGCCCATTTGGAATCCCAGTAGCTGCCTTCCTTGCCCATAGGGTTCAGGCATTCTGTCAATATTGCTTTGCAGAAGTCAGCTTCCAGCTTTCCTGGGGCATCTCCTCTGGAACTGATTGAGATTGGAGAGGAATGGGATACAGTCAAAAGCTATACAGGGCTGTGGGGCATGCTTGGATTAGTTAGTGGAGCCCCCTACTCCTGGGCTGGGAAACAGTGGTATGTAAACTTAGGGCAAAATTGAGAACTGGGTAGCCGCTGGACAGGGAGGAACCTGTCTTATGCTGGGCCGAGCTGAAAAACCAGCTGCTAAGCAAGTCCCAAGAGGTACTACAGGGCTGGTCAATGTGCCTTCTGTACTCTCTCCAGCCCCTTACAGGCAGGTTTGTGCAGCCTGAAGCCCTGGGGTAACGATAAAACACCTGCCTAGACCCTGAGCCCCTGGTGCAGGAAGCTAGCTCTCCTAATGCAAGACAGGGCTCTGGCTTCCAGCCCTTCCTCTACAGGCAGCCATGATCATCCTTCTTGAACTAGACTTCTCTCTACTGTTCTTTGCAGTTCTCAGCCTTCCTCTAGAAGTTATCTTCTTCACTTAGCTATCTTCTGTGGCCTCTGCCCCTCCAAATCCCCCCAACCAGCCTCTCACTGGCACAGCTGCCTTGCCACGGTCCCTAAGAATTAGTCTGGGCTTGGGGCACAGGGATGGATTTCCCTGTGTGGGGATTTGCAGTCTTAATAGGAAGACAAGGGAAGCCCGGGACTACAGTGATCTGGGCAAAGACATTCACCTGAGGGTGTGCACCGATATAGTGATTTATTGCTTCTTTAGCCATATGAGTTACCAAGTTCAAAGGGGGGGAGAAGAAAGTGACGAAAATAGCTCATCCGGGAGTGTCTTCCTTCTCTCTCTCGTCCCTTGACTTCTAGGCTCAGGCTTCAAGCCATGAGCTCTGCCTCATTCCCTGCTGGCCCCCTGGGCTGCAAGAGGCTCACTAAGAATGTGTCTCTGAAGGCTGCTGGGGATGCCCTTCCTCTGCGTCCCTGTTCAGTTCGCTGCTGAGGCCCACGTTCTCTGACTGCCTGGCCACCTGCACAGGATCTTCCTGGGGTTTTGTCTCAGATTGGGCCTCAGATCGTGCCTCTTCCCTAGGCTCCAACTTGGTGGCAGACTTCTTATCAGCATTAGGTTCAGGGGTCCATGTGGGCTCAGTGGCCCGGGAGCTTTCCCCCTCCTTGTTGATGGCTCCAGAAGACAGACCTCGTGCTTTGGGCTGCACCCAGCAGTGGCTAAGGATCTCATCAATGTGCAGCCGCCGGTTGACATCTGGCTGTAACATTCGGTAGATGAGGTCCTTGCACTCACCAGTCAGGTGTTTAGAGCGTGGAAAGTTGACACGGTGCTCTTTCTGGATGCGCAGCATCTTTTTAATGTTGGAGTCATCGTAGGGCATGGAGCCACAGACCATGATGTAGAGGATCACACCCAGGCTCCAGATGTCATACACCTTGGGCTGGTAGGGGATGCCCTGCAGCACCTCGGGGGCCGCATAAGCTGCTGACCCACAGAAGGTCTTGCTTAATGTCAGTCGACCACTATCATCCCGCAAGCAGCGCTTGGAGAAGCCAAAGTCAGACAGTTTGATGTTGAAGTCCTTGTCAAGCAGAAGGTTCTCGCACTTGAGGTCTCGGTGGACGACATCCAGGTCGTGGCAGTACTTGATGGCCGAGGAGAGCTGGTGGAACTTCTTTCGAGCGTCATCCTCTTGCAGGGCTCCTCTGGTTTTGATGAATTCAAGGAGGTCACCCTGGACCCCAAGCTCCATGACAATGTAGACCTTGCCATCTGATGTCTCAAAGATCTCATAGGTCTTGACAATAGAGCGGTGGTTTAGCATGGCCAGAATCTCAATCTCCCGGGGAAGGAATTTCTCCAGGAAGTCCGTGGGGGCTTTCTTGCGATCGATGATCTTGACCGCCACGTTGAACTTTAGGCGCTCAGAGTAAGCGGATTTGACTTTGGCATACGAGCCCTCTCCCAAGTTTATCCCCATGATGTAGCCTCGTCGCTTGAGGACGGCAGCGTCATCCATGGTGCCGGGAGTGCCCAGTGCCTCTGAGGCTGCCCTCTACATCCCTGCCAGACATGGGCCAGCAGTGTTCTCATTTACACTGTGGACAGAGAGTCCTCTGAGCTGGCCAGGCCTGCTGTCCCTGCCTCCTAAGAGGCCCAAGACTCTAGCATGGAACATTCAGCACTGTCTCCCGGGTGACTTCAGTGGGTGAAGTCACAAAGGAGTAATGCCCTGGGGGAAATGCGGCTATCGACTGGGCCGCTTGAACTTAGAACCTGGAAGGTCTGCCCGTGTACTGGAGCAGACTAAAAGCGAACAAAATGGCTTCGTGCTTGGCTCCAGCCTGAGGTAAGAGAGGCTTATGAGACACAGGGGTCTGCGCATGTTTCTAATCCTAGAAACTGAACTGCTCTACAGTGGCACGGTGGCTCATTATTGCAAACCAGGTCAGTCCAGGGCTCCTATCGGTCAAGGGTCCCAGCCGGAAATAGAAGATACATTCATGCAAGGATAATGGGAGGAAATCTTGATAAAGGGGTGCTTCATAAAGATTGGAGCCAAGTATAGGGAACCTTGTAGGTGATGTAGTTCCCTAAGGTAGTAGCAGATTCTTGACTCACATAGTAGGGGTAAGGAACGGAGAGCGCCACCCTGACAGTAACCTTTGCTAGAGGAAAAACGCCAGTCTGCAGTGACTCTACAGGCCTTCAGCTTTTGATGCTGTCTACACAGGCAACCCTCAAAGTCACTGGGAAGGTGACTTCAGTGGGTGAAGTCACAAAGGAGTAATGCCCAGGGGGAAATGCAGCTATTGACTGGGCCGCTTGGACTTAGAACCTGGAAGGTCTGCCCATGTACTGGAGCAGACTAAAAGTGAACAAAAATTGTTCATGCTTGGCTCCAGACTGAGGTAAGAGGGTTCATCTTAGACAGAGTTTCTCTGTGTAGCCCTAGCTGTCCTGGAACTCACTCTGTAGACCAGGCTGGCCTCGAACTCAGAAATCCACCTGCCTCTGCCTCCCAAGTGCTGGGATTAAAGGTGTGCACTGCCGCTGCCTGACTTGGGATTCATCTTTTAAAAGACCACTTTGGAATGTCTGTTGGGCCCTGAGACAGACCTGGGCCTACAGCTGTGAAGATTCTCCAGGTTCTTTATCTCCTGACCCAGTGGTGGTGATCGTGGGTTAGGGAGTTAACATTATGCTTTCACTGTACTGTTCAGCCGGACTATTCACTTCCTGACCTGCTCTTTTCTCTTCCAAACCTTTCCTGGATGCTTAATGGTGGCTCTGCAGGTGGACAATTGGCAGCAAGTCTGCACTTGGCTGAGTTCTCGCCAAAGGACCTGCCCAACTCATAGCTCTGGCTGAGCTCCCAGGGCAGATTTGCAGTGGGGATGGGTATGGGGGCAAAAAGCTAGGCCTGGATCTTGTACTGAGTGCTGGGAATGTCATAAAACTATCTGAGTGCCAAGGGCAGCACTGGACAGGTACCCTTTGCTTGTGCCAGCAAGGGGCTCCCCTTCTGTTGTGACAAGACCTATGTCCAACATCTTGGGCCAAGACCTGAGAAAGTTGGAATATCTGATGGTTTGACCTTGGCTTTCTCTACCTATAAGGAGTTAGCATCTTTCACTCACATGGCTCCATGTATCTATCATAGGTTGGAATCCTGGGACTTTGGTGGAGGGGCAATAAGAATGAGTCAGGTATGCTGAAGGTGACTGGCCTTCCCCCCCCCCTTTCACTTCCTTGCCCTGAACAGATTGGTTCTTCATTTGCTGTCCTTCCACTTCATGCTGTTCCTGAAGGCAGGTGTGAGTTTAGCATGTGGAGCCTTGTTCTCAGGCCTTAGCCCTGTCTTTGCCTGGGCTTTTTACTCCATTGTATAGGCAGCTCCTTCCCTCGATCTGGTCCAGAGATTCTGGACTTCTCTGTTATTCTGACATCCCTTAAGCCATTTCCTCCTGTTGATATTGTGTCATTTCCCCATCCACAGAGCCTGCTGGTCCTTTATTTTCACTAGAGCCCGCTCTTCACTTTCTTCACAGCGATTCGGCGTTTAGAAGATCACTTTAGGGAATATGTTGCCACTGGGACAAACCTGGGCCTCCAGGAGTAAAGATCATTCAGGTCCAGCTATACCTCCTCAATTCTCTAATCCCGGATCCCCCTCCTACCCACCCCAGACCCTGGAGCTGGCACTGTCAGTCCCTGTGGCCCTACCAGCACTAGGGACCCCTTTGGGTACCGAGCGGCCAAGGCTGCGTCCCCCTCCCCCGAGCCCCACCTCTCTGCTCAGCCAATGACACGCCTCATTTCCTATTAGCCCCGCCCCGGCCCCGCTCACTGCCGCTCAGTCCCTAGGTCTGGCCTCTCCTAACGCCCCGCCCCGCGTCTGGAGCTCTCGTCCTGCCTCCCTCCGCCCCCTCCCCCGCCCAGCTCGGCGTTCATTGGTTAGTGCGGACTGGAGGCGGGGTGGCGCGGGCCGGAGCAGGACGGCCGCCATCTTGCGCGAGCCGGAATCTCATCCCGCTCCTGCGGCCTACTGTACGCGCGAGTCGCTGGCATTCTCTTGCCGCGGACCAGTTGGATCCCTCGCCTGCCGCCCCTCTGCCCCAGGCCGGAGTCACGCGGCTGCCCCGGGGACGATGAACGGAGGATAAATGGTGCCCAAGGCAGACAGCGGTGCCTTCCTGCTGCTCTTCCTGCTGGTTCTCACTGTCACCGAGCCGCTGCGGCCAGGTGCGCGGCGTTGAGGGTGGGGGCGCGGTCGGGGGTGGGGCTGCGGACGTCCGTCCACCCGCGGCTGCTGGGCGCCACTGCGCCTCGGCGGGGCACAGGCGAGGCCTGACCGCGGGCCTCTGGGCGTCTCCTGCCCCGGCACAAGTTGGAGTGTACCAGGGTTCGGAGCCTCGAGGATGCCGCCTTTGGACCGACGTCCACCGAGCGCCGCGTGCTCTGGGACCCACTGGCCAGGAGCTGCGTCTCGGGCGCACCCTTCTGCCGGGCTGAGTGGAAGTCTGGGAAGCAGCTTGTGGAGGCACCTGGTGCTCCAAGTGTCCTCCCAACTGTGGCCTAGTGCCAGCGTTTCAGCCCTGGACAGCGATGGCTGGTTGTTTATTGCCACTTAGTGAAACGTTGTATCACTGAAGTCCAGCCCGGCCCAAAGAAGTACTGGATGCTGGGAGTACTAGGTACTGGGAGTAAACCGAGCACCGTGTGCAGGGAGCAGAGTCCTCTCAGTGGTGCCTGGCACTTAGTGCTTTGTGTGGTGTAATTAACTATTTTTGGTACTCCCTTGGAGTTTTGTGTGGTGGGGAACCTCAGGTCCCTTTTCTACTTATTTCAAATACCTCTGAACCCTCACTGCTCCCCACTTCCCAAACAGGGTCGATTTTATCCAACAGGCACAGGAATACCAATACAGCCTCATTGTCCCTTTAGGGATCTGTGGGAAAGTTTTACAAGCAGCAGGGATGCCTTGTCTGAACTTTCAGGTGGAAGGAGACACTTTAACGTGTGTACTGTTAGAGACTACTCTCTGTACTAGAGCAGTGGTAAGTAGAGCTCTTAATGTTTTTAGCAGAGGAAGGTTCCCATGAAGGAATGCCCAAGGCAAGTCTTCCGTGGGTGACATCATGGCTGGTTGTCAGAACAGGTGGGTGCACCCTCAGCAGTGTCCTAGCCCAGCTCCCATCCTGAAACATTTTCAATGCTTGGCTTTGTGCTTTTGTCCCCTGTGGAAATGTCTACCAGAGCCTCAGTGACCAAGCCTAAGCCAACACTCAACTGAACAGAGTGTTTCCCTGGGCTCTAGGAGAGGAGCAGCCAGCTGCTCTACATAGTGAGCTGACTGGTTGTAAAATAGCCTGCTAGGAACCCTTGTAGATATGGTTCTGTTGGGCTAATGGGTTTGTGGACTCTTATGGTTTACCTCTTGGTAAACATGTTTACAGACCTCTGCATACAGTGAACCCATTCTGATTCTTGGGTCCAGTTTTGCAGGTGAGGTCCATACATGTCTGCCTTTCTTTTGCCTCTTGTTCTAGGGCCAGTATCTCTTGCCTAGATTGCATAGGCGTCTGATCTCCCTAACCATTTTTCCTTTGCCAGTCTGTTCATATATCCTGCCAGCTGGCTGAGAGCAGTTCAGAAAAGACATGTGAGTTCTTGCTGCCTGCCCAATGATAGAGATGTTCAAATGTAGAGAACACAACCCTCTCTTTAGAAGCGCTCAATATTGAGGAAGAGAGCAAGCATGAATTCTTTAGTATATCCTGTGTGTTGGGTATCCCTGAGCAGATGGCAGATGTGCAGCAGGGGAGCCCTCATACAATCTGAATAGGACATACAGTGGAAGAGGCTCCAGTAGAGGGAATGAACCTATGGCTTTCTAGGCTGGAGCTTGGCATCAGCCTCAGTTCTGTCTTAAGTTGTCCTGCAGAATCCTAAGCACCCTAATGCCCCTTGACAAGGGCAGCAAAGACAGGGATTGCTGGGTCAGATTTTTTTTTCTTGTGTGCCATTTTGTCTCTTTACACATTTCATTGTGTCTGTCCTGGGAGTGTTAGGCAGAGTCTTTGTAGCTGACTTTTGCAAAACGGAGGTCCTATTCTAGATTTTGTTTGCTTCCTTTCAAGGTCTTGGGTCTGAACTATACATAAGGAGGATATTAGTTAGAACCCACCTCTTAGGAGGGAGGCAGAGGGTTCTCCTGTTGCTCCTGTCCAGTGTTGTGAGGGAGAGCCAGGGCATTGTGGATTTCTGCTTTGATGCAGGCTAAACCTTTCAGTGATGACGAGGGGAGGCAGTGTGTGAGTTGGGCTTGACTTGCCTAACTTTTTTTTTCTATTCTTTTGTTTTTGTGATGGCAGGTAATCCAACCAAGGGCCTTGTGCATGCTAGGCAAGCACTCTACCACTGAGCTTTACCTCCAGCCCCCAAATCGCCTTTAAAAAAATGAATGTTTAATCTTAGTTGTTTGAGGGCATTACATGTCAGATACTGTTTTAAGTACTAATGTATGTGTTAACTTTCAAGTGGTCCCTGGAAGACTGTTATTAGCCCAATTTTATAGACAGAGAAACTAAAATAGAGAACTTTGATAAAGCTAAGTGACCTAGATGAGATTTAATCTGGGAACTGGCTGCTTTGATTGTTATGCACCTATATAGGGAGTGCAGCATTATTCACTTTTTGCTCACCCTAACACTGGTTAAGCTTTCATTGGGCAACAAAGTTATGCCACAGCTTCAGCAATAACTTTCTTCAGGGTGATTCCAGCATTCATACTTAAGAAACCTTGCCTTCCCAGAAGGGCCACAGTCCAAGAATCCTGGTCCTTTTCCCTACCTGTTGCTGGCCCCTGAAACAGGCTCAGGCTGCCTTGAGAGATATAAGCATTGACAGCTATCTTGTGTATCCCAGCTGTGCTGCTCCCAGCTGAGAATGACCTTAAGGAAGTCACTTGCCTCTCCCTGGCCTAGTTCATAGATACTCTCCTCTTAGCAGTAAGGAGAGATAGTCTGTAGACCAGGTAGTGAGTGCCCTAGCAGTGATGGCGATGCTGTCTGTGGGATCTTATACTGTAGAGCTGATCTAGCTGTGCATTTTGTTTTCTTGGCAGTGATGTCAGGTCCTTCTGGGGATGACAGCAATCTAGTAGTTGATTTTCCCCTCATGGGCTGAGCCTCTGACTACTGGAGACTTCCTTTGGTGGGTTTTTGAGTCTGAAATGTCAATAATAATATTTAGGACCCAATAAAGAGCCCATGACTAAGCAAATGGCTTCTTAGGTGTGCAGCTCTGTCATTTGTTCACTGCCTGTGCTTATAGGTGCTGAGGACGTCATGAACTTTGGTTTCCCTCCCTGACTGCAGAGCACATTGATGACCGTGAAGCTTGGTTTGAGGTCCCAGGCACCTGCGCAGAGGGATGCCTGAGTGTAAAGTGTGGTTTTGTTTCTAGCTTGACTTACCTTGTATCCTAGAAAGTTTAGTGGAGGTGGGCCATATTTTGCCATGGCAATCCTTGGTAGGACAAGCCCGTCTGGAGGTAATAGCCTGGGGGCCTGTGGTTATGGTGGTGTGGCTGTGGACATAGATGGCTTTGTGCTTAGGTGGTAGAAGATCGAGTTGTCTGTCAGAAGAGGATTGGAAGTTACAGTTTGCTTTCTGTTGCTGTGCTACATACCACACAACAACTTGGGGAAGAAAGGATTTATAGTTTACAGATTATAGTCCATCATGAGGAGGCTCAGGGCAAGAACCTGGAGGCAGGAATGGACTTGCTTTCTTATAGAGCCTAGGCCCACTTGCCTTAGGCATGGCACTGCTCACTGTGGGTTGGTCTCTTCTGCATCAATTAGTAATCAAGAAAATGTTCTACAGACACGCCCACGGGTCAAAACCCATGACAAGTTATACAAAGGTCTTTCTCTCATTCTGGTCAATGGCTAGTGGTTGTGGGTTCAAAGCATGCACCCTGAAGCTATAGCCTGGGGACAAGGTTGTCATAGTGCTTTAGGGTCTCCTCTCCCTCTCATCTGCTCTCCCTTCCCCCTCTCCTTTTTTCTCTCCCCTCTCCCTGTCTCTGTCCTTCTCCCTCCTTCCTCCATCTCTTCCCTTCTTCCCCTCCTCCCTCCTTTCTAGATTACTTTTGTGCCTCAGCTTCCTCACTTTGAATATAAGCATCATAATATGGGTTCATGGAGATGTAAAGATTAAAACGGGTGAGGAAATATTCCAAAAAGTATCTGATGTAAAGCAAGTGCTTTACACAGATCATCTGTTGGTATTATTCACAGGTAGATTTGAAGGAGTCTAGGGAACCCTTGAGTCTGGGAGCCAGATGGTGTGTGCATGCAAGTCAGTGGGGGCCTCCCTCTAGGAGGCCCCAGAGCTCAGTGCAGTGGTTTTAAATCTTGCCACACACATAGCAACCACTGCAGGATTTTCTGTGCTATCACACTTTTCTTTTTCACCTTGTATTCTTTATGTTTTCACATTATTTTAGTTACTTCTGAGAATTTCATGTATGAATACTCTATATCATTTTTACTCCACTCTCTCCCTCCAACTCCTCTGTCCCCACTTGAAATTCCTGACCTCTTTTTCTTGATTATTATTACATATATTGCATATACATATGTATACATAAATACAACCTGCTGAGTCATTTAGTGTTGCTGTCTATACATGTCTGTGTGCTGACTGTTTGTGATTGAATAGCCTATCAGGGGGCTTATCCCCTGGAGAAGAAGAATGATTTTTCTTCTCTTAGCAACCATTATTTGCCTGTAGCTTCTCCTCTAGGTGTGGGGCCTTGTGAGACTTAACTCATCCACATCGGAAGTCAATTGGTAGTCTTTATGCAGATCTTGTTTGAGCAAATATATTGTTAGGAGTTCATGGGTACAGCTCCCTGTCATAGGAGATCCTATCTTGCAGTGAATAGCCTGGTCCTCTGCCTCTCACAGTTTTTCTACCCCGCTCCCACCCCCTTTTAGGATCTATGACCTCTTCTGCGTGATCCCTAAGCCTTAATTGTGGGAATTGTGCATCCACTGGGGATGGATGGCCTCACTCAGTTGGTCTCTGCATTTTGACATGAGTTCCTTCAGTCCAGTTAAACTGCTGTTGGTTACTTCCAAGATACAAGTGCCACTATTGCACCCTCGGGGCTACCTTGCCATGCAGATCACTACTGTGTTTACAGTGTTCACAGCTAGGTAAGACTGTTGATTGCTTTTCTCCCTTGGCAGCTTGGGTAACACCTTTGGATATTAGCTAGTCCTCAGGGAGGAGGATTCAAGGTCAGTTCCAGCTCATTTTTTCTACCATATGCATGCAAAATGTATGGTGTCTTCAGCAATAGGGGCTTAACTTTCAAGATCTGGGAGGCAACCAAGGGTAACAGCAATCAATACCCTGCATTGTTTTGGGAGTCACTTAGACCACCTAACCAATAGTTTGAAGAGAGGTTTCCCATGCCTGGTACTAGGGTTTTTGTTAGATAGTCTATGGCTTTTGGGAGGAGCATTACCCACTCTACTCATTTGGTTTATATAATATACACATTTTTAAATAAACACAAAACATATCTTTTGTTTGTTTGTTTGAGACGGGGTCTCTTTACAGTTCTGGCTGTTCTAGAGCTCACTATGTAGACCAGGCTAGCCTCAAATTCATATAGCTCCACCCCCTGCTTTTGCCTACAGTTTGTCTTGCTCTTCTTTATTCCGTCTCCCTCTGTATTGCCTTCCCTTTCCTTCCCCCAGATAATCCCCCCATTCCTTTCCCATTCTCCCCTATGATACCTGGGTCTTACTGTTCCCCTCCCTAGGGCCACGCCCCTTTTACTTTCTGTGGTTACTCCAGGCTATACCCGCTTCTAAAGATTTGGAGCTTGGATCCATAAATAAGAGTGAACAATGCTAGGATTGTTCACAGTGACAGGTTTTACACATTGACACATTTTGTGTGTTCCCTGTGCCTGGACAGGCACAGAATGGGCACTTAGAAACCAGTTTTTGAGGGGCTGGAGAGATGGGCTAGCAGTTAAGAGTACTGGCTGCTCTTCCAGAGGACCCAGGTTCAATTCCCAGCAACCACATGGCAGCTCACAGCTGTCTGTAATTCCAGTTTCAGGGCTTCTGATATTCTCACACAGATACCCATGCAGGCAAAACACAAATGTATATAAAATAAAATGTATATGTATGTATGAACATGTATATATATATACACATATTAAAATGGCTATTTGTATTGTTATAAAGGACACAAGTTCCTTTAGCCATTTGCCTTGCAGCTGCCCTAATGGAGGTGGCAAAGAGGATGAGGTCCTTGTAATCATTTTGTAGGGATGGCAGGTGGATGAGGGAGGAGGCAGAGCCATCTGGTTGGGCCTCATGTTTGGTGGATCTTGCTCCTTGAGTATTAGCTATACTGAGAGACAAAGAGTGAGTGCTTCTTGCCTGTGTGGATCTTTCCTAAAGCTTACCAGCCACCCAGTCTAGGGTACAGGTGGGGTGTCCCAGAGAAAAGGGGTGTGGCTTGGCATCTGGACTTGGGACCAGAGTTGACGCTATGAGCTGGGAAGCTCATCGAGTAGCCTTGGTTGGGGCCTGGCTTGATGTGAAGCTCTGCACCCTCCGTCTTCATTTCTGTCCCTCTTCTGCCCAGTGAAGCTGTTACTTCAGTTACCCTGAGCTGCTTCTCCTACCTCCATACTCCTTGCTCCCTCTCTGCTGCTTTCTGCATAGGCTGACTTCTGTTTGCTGACATTCACTCGCTTGTCTGTCTCCATAGCTGAGGGGCTGCTTCCTGTTGGGCAGGACAAGGATGAGTGTGGGGCTAGGTGGGTTAGCTGGCTTGAGAGTGTACTCAGGTGGGTCCTGCGTGATCTTGTTCCCTAAAGGAACTTAGGAGATCATAGCCATCTGTGTGGAAGGGTGTGAACAGATGAGTATGGAAGCCAAGGATCAAGCTTAGCTGTCATTCTTTAGGCACCACCATCTGATGTATATGTTTGTGTTCCTGTGCATATATGTGCATATGGGTGCATGTGTACTGTGTGCGGGTGTGAAGACTGGAGATTAACATTGACTGTCCTTCAATTCACTCTCCATCTTGGTTTTTGATGCAAGGTCTCACTATATTCATAACACATGGACTTGGTTAGGTTGGCTGGCCAGCAAGCCCCGTAGAGTCCTGTCTTCACTTTCCCAGTGCTAGGATTAGGCACATGCTGCCACACCAGATTTTAAATAGATTCTGGGACCAAACTCAGATCTTCATGTGTACACCAAAAGCTGTTTCTTGATTGAGCCATTTCCATAGCCCCAAACTGGTTTTGTGAGTTTTTCACTGGCCTTGGACTCACCCCCTTAGGCCAGCCAGGTATCTACTTCTGCCTCCCTCCCTGCATTAGGGTTACAAGTTCACATCACCACAGCTGAGTTTGTTGTTTTAGGGTTTGTTGTTGTTTCAAGACAGGGTTTCTCTGTGTAGTCCTGGCTATCCTAAAACTCACTCTGTAGACCAGGCTGGCTGAGAACTCATAGAAATCTACCTGCCTCTGTCTCCCAGTTGCTGGGTTTAAAGGCGTGCATCACAATGCCCAGTTAGCCAGTTTGTTTTTTGTTTTGTTTTGTTTTAAGATTTATTATTCTGTTTATATGAATACACTGTAGCTCTCTTCAGATACAACAGAAGAGGGCATGGGATCCCATTGCAGATGGTTGTGAGCCACCATGTGGTTGCTGGGAATTGAACTCAGGACCTCTGGAAGAGCAGTCAGTGCTCTTAACTGCTGAGCCATTTCTCTAGCCCCATAACTGGTTTTTTAAAGTGATTTCTGGGGATTGAACTAAAGTCCTTGTATGGTAAACTTTTTACCAACTGGTTATTAAATTTGTTTTGTTTGAAACAGGGTCTTACTTTGCAGCCCAGATGTCCTAGAATTTACTGCATATCTAGGCAGGACTTGAACCCATGATGATTCTCTTACCTTGACCTCCCAAGTGAGCATGAGCTGCCACACCCAGCTCTTTTTCTTTCTTTTTTTTTTTTTTTGTTTGTATGTTGTTATTGTTATTGCTTGTTTTTAATATTTACTTTTGTTTATGTGTGTCTGTACACAGGTGTCCCTGGAGATCAGTAGAGGTATCACTTAGATTTTAATCAGCACAGAAACAGGACACTTAAGACCAGCGTGTTGATGACACTCTTTGCCTCCTGCATCACAATTCCAAAACCGGGTGACAGCATTGGGTAGTTGAGGAGTGCAGAGTCTTCCTGCCTAAAGATTGGTACCTTGTCACTGGGTCGAGACCCTTCAGTGTCCGGAGTTTCCAAAGAGTGGGCTTTACAGTTCTTTCGGCCTGGGTGGCCAGCTCAGGGTAGTTCATCAGTGGCTTTGGCCTGTGATCTCACCACAGTGTCTTTGTGTTCAAAGGAACACCTGCATTGCATGCAGTTCCACAGGCTTGGGAGAATTGCTCATATTTTTAACCTTGCAGTCACCTTTTATGTAGTCTTTGTGTATTTTGAACCATGTGGTTATATTACCTCTGAAGACATTTCTGTGAAAGTAAAGGGTCAGAAAAGGGTATTTTACTCAACAGCACTCAGAAGAGTCAAGGAAGCTCATGAGTTCCAGCCCAGCCCCAGCTATATAGTGACTGAGACTGTCACTGAAAAGAAGTATTTTTAGGCCTGGGGAAATGGCTCACTTGGTAAAATACTGGTTAAGCAAGTTTGTGGACCTGAGTTTGATCCCTAGCAAGCACATGAAAGCTGGGGAAGAACAGCATGGATCGGCTGTGAAAAGTGAAGAGAGGTCGTGGAGCTCACTTGCCTGCTCAGCTTGCTGAGTCAGTGAGCTCTGGTCAGCAAGGGCCCTGTCTCAAAAAGAAAAAGTGCGAACAGCTGAGCAAAACACCTAACACTGATTTCTGACCTTTGCACAAGTACATATGCATGTGTGCACATGCAAGCAAACACACACACACACACACACACACACACACACACACACACACACACACACAGAGTGTTGGCATTTAAACAGTCTTTGTGTGGAGAGCAGTTTTTGGGAAGCAGTTCTCTCTCCTCCTACCTTGTTTTGTGTTTGAGACAGGGTATTCCTGTATAGCCTAAGAGGCATGGAACTCATTCTGTAGACCAGGCTGGCCTAGGGCTAGTGGAGCCTCTTCTACCTTGTTTTTGAGGTAGTCTCTCCTTGTCTCTGCCCCCCATCTCTCCTGAGATTGCTGGGATTACAGATGCAAACTACTCTTTGCAAGCTTTTTTCACGTGTTCCAGGAACCAGGCTTAGATGTCAGGCTTATGTAGCAAAAGTTTTGTCTTGTTATTTATTTACTTATTTATATTTTTTACTTGCTGAACCATGCTTAAGAAAAGATATTTTAAAGGGAAATAAGTCCTGTAACTAAAGGTAAAACATGATTTAAAACAAAACAAAAAACCAGAAAGTAACTATAAAGATGATTAGAACTCAAAAAACAAACAAAAAAAGACATAAAATTGTAGCTAAATGCTGTTACATGTTTCTATTTCACAGTTGCAGTGTGAGGTGGGATTTATAACCCTGTTTTATAGACCAGCAGTCTTAGAATAAATTATTTGGCCAGGGTTACATAGCTCCAGAGCTTCACCTTGTAAAGTAGAGCAAGTATTTGGAGTCTAGGTAGACTGACATTAACACTTTGATATGTGCTGCTCTAGTGGGGACTGTTGCCTCTGTCTCATCTTTTCACCTTGAGTCTCAGCCCCCACATTTTCCCACTAACCACCCTCACCACAATCCTATCTGTCCCACACAGCCTGTCAGGAACTGAGCACATTCCTCCAACCCTGCCCTACAGACTGTATTGGGCCTAGCTGCTTCTGTCTGTCCCTCTGCCTCCACATCATGTCTGAGCATCCCACACTCTGTTAAGCACGTTGGGTGCACAGCCTAGATAACCATAAATGATAACATTCCTTTTCAGATAGTTTCTGGTGTGTTGGTCTTGTGCTTAGCTGAAGCCTCCCAAGGAGCATATGAAATGATGCTTCTAGGCTGTGCAGAACTCTCAGCAGAGCTCAGAGCACGATACTGTTTAGATTAGGGGCAGAGTAAAGCCATCCTTTGCTGCTTGGTCTTAGATCGCCTTTCCATGCGCCTCAGAGCTCCAGTCCTGCTTTGCTTCAGGAGCCGCCTTGTTTAATTTAGTATTGTCTTTAGGTGGGGCTGGATTGTAGCTCAGTGGTAGAGTGCTTGTCTAATTAATATATACATACATACACACACACACACACACACACACACACACACACTCCTGACTTCCATCCTCCACTACCAGGGAGGAGGGAGAATTTTGTTGGTGATTAGCCTGGGCTACAGAGCCAAAACCTCCATCTCAACAATAAAAACTTACCTGTAGGACTTTGAAGTCTTTCCATATTTTGAATTTGCTTTTGTGAGTCAGGTAATTTGTCTGCCATTCCATTCGGAAAGTTGGTCCTCAGAGGCATGTGGAGACATCATCTCTTTTTCTCTAAATAGGGATAGTACTTTAAAAGTACTGTAGAAGGCTGTTTACTAGATACAGGGGAGCAAAGTTTAGTTTTCTTGTACATTTACATGTTTGTGTGTGTGCACATGCACATGTGTGCCTTTACCCACTGAGCCAGCCTGCCAGTCTTAGAGTTAAGTTTTCTTGAGACATGTCTCATGTAGCCTCAAACTCAGCTATGTGGCTGTGGTGGTTTGAATGAGAATGGCCCTTACAGGCTCATGTATTTTAGTGCTTGGTTTTCAGTTGGTAGAACTGTTTTAGGAAGGACTGGGAGGTGTGGGCTTGTTGGAAAGGTGTGTCACTGGGGTAGACATTGAGGTTTCAGAAACTGTGCCACTGTCTCCTGTGTTGTCTCAGTATGCACACTCTCAGCTACTGCTCCAGCACCATTCCTGCCTGCCTGAGGGCAATGCTCCCCAACCTGATGATGGTCAGAAGTAACTCAAACCGTGAGCCTCCATTAAGCTCTTCGGTAAGCTACCCTGGTTATGGTGTCTCTTTATAGCAATAGAAAAGTCACTAAGATACCTGGCCAGATGGCCTCTGAATTTATTCAGCTTCAGGTTCAGTTGATTACTGGCCACCCTAACCAGGGCCTTACTGGAGAGACCCAGCAGTGAGCCATGCTCTGCAAAGCACTGAGCTCTGGTTCCCCTTTGCTTAGGGGACCTTTTCAGAGCACTCACCTCTTCAAGGTCATTGCTAGCAATAGAACACTTGGGACTTGAGTAATGAGCAGTGCTTGAGTGAGTTCTTCTCAGCCCTCAGGACTGCCAGGAATGGTCATCTCCATGCATCTCAGAACAAGGAATGTGGCCTAACAAGATATGGTCATTGCCATGTAGGCTGGAGCCAAAGCTAGTCATAGATGGGTTTCTGGTGTCTCTTCTATACTGATCTCCTCATACACCACTCCAGGAAGCTGTAGGGGCCAGGTAGTTGCATGTGGCAGTGACCAGAAAGGAGATACAAGATTACAGAGTTGCAGAGACTGCCAAACCAGGCCCAAGAAGATGGTGGAATTCTTGGGGCAAGGGTGTAACTGTCCCTGGGCTCTCATGAAAGCACAAATGGTACTTTTGAAGGTTATGGGAAGTTTTGTAAACATCACAAAGGTCTGGCCATGGTTGTCCTCCCTTCCTGGCTCTGTCTTCCCTGGCATGTGTTGGACAAGCACTCTGATACATTTTTCCCTTTATTGGCAGCTGCAGTCCTTCTTGAAGCCAGACCATATTTTATGCAACAACTAGGCTCAGTCCCTCTGTGCTGCACATGGATAGGTGCTCCTCTATTGTGCCTCTTCCTACTGATTGGTTCTTGTCTAGGCTGCACTGCTGATTGTAGGATTGCCCTAGGCAGTGTTGCTGGTGGCTTAGATACTGGCCTGTCTGAGGCCTTGTTTGGCCCTCTTCACTCTTTTTTTTTTAAAGATTTTTTTTTTTTTTTTTTTAATGTGACTTCAGTGTAGCTGTCTTCAGACACACTAGAAGAGGGCATCAGATCCCATTACAGATGGCTGTAAGCCACCATGTGGTTGCTGGGAATTGAACTCAGGACCTCTGGAAGAGCAGTTAGTGCTCTTACCTGCTGAGCCATCTCTCCAACCCCCCCCCCCCCCTCTTCACTCTTAACTTAGGATGGGGGAATTATTTTGTATGTTAGTTACCTATTGTTAACAGTGGTTTGTGTCTCCTCTTGATGATGTCCACAGGACAAACTAGAATAGTGTAGCCAAATGGAAAAGAAGTCCCTCCAGGGCTCCTTTCTGCTCTGCCGCTAGTTTGGAGTGTGGTCCTGAAAAAAAAAAAAAAAAAAACCTTTTTTTTCTAGAAGCTTCTGGTACAGATTGAGAGCCTTTGCAAAGCCTGCTAGGACACAGCTGCTAGCTCAGTCTAGAGCAGGATGATGACCTGCAGAGAGCACTCACACTTCCTGTTCTTGAGGCGCAAGTTGTGCATGACCACTTCTTCACAGTGTCCTCATTGTCTCGGGCACTCAGGTGGATGAAGGAAGGAGGTTACCTTCTTCTCAGCATTTCTTTGCCGGAAATTGATGTCCTTTGTGACGTGAATGTGACATGTACTTGTGCTAGTGCTCCATCTTTTGCCCTTTGTGGGCAAATATTGAAGAGAAATTAATTCCAAATGATTTAGAAAGTATTCTAAATTTCCTACAGACATTTGAAACAGCTAAATTTACATAATTTAAAATGAGGCCAAATCTTGCTGACAGAGGTGAGTCTAGAAAAAGAGTCTTATCACTAAGACTTAGAAATTCCTACAGACACAAACTACAAACTCTCAATTCGCACCCACGCCTCCACAATGTATTAGCAGTACCTCTCCAAATACCCAGGGGCCACTATGATATCCCTAACTGTCAGCATCCAGAAGGAAAATTATTCTCTTCATAGTACTGTCTGCCACTCATCTTACCACATAAACACGTTAGTGTTTATGGAGCCTCCATGATACAATGTCATTATTCTTGAAGTTAATGAGGCAAGTGCTGGAGATCTTTCTTCTTAAAGACTTAAAAAATGTGGTAGATGTACATCACACGACATTTATCATTTTAATTATTTTCACGTTTGCTGTCCTGAGGATTAAACTCAGGGGCCTTCCTTGTAAATTCTGGGAAATGCTTGGCCCTGAGCTACATTCCCATCCTTAACTACGCTTTGTTTTGCATGTGAATGTGTGTGACTGTGTGCAGTTTGTGTGAGTATGGCCGGTCAGAGGATGACCTACATATCTGTCCTAGCCTCCCACCTTGTTTGAGATAGGGTCTCCATTGTACCTGCCTAACTTCCAGGGAGTCTCATAGCTCTCTGTCTGCCTCTTGTTTTGCTGTAGGAGCACTGTGGATACAGAAACACAATACTACAGGCACTGTGGTTGCAGAAACACGATACTACAGCAGCTTTTATGAGGGCTCTGGGGACTTGAACTCAGGTCCTTCCTGCTTATATGGCAAGGGCTTTACACACTAAGCCATCTTTTCAGCCCCTTAACTGTTTTAAGCGTGTGGTTCAGTGGCATACAGTACATTACATATTCCTGGATTATTTTCAATATACCAATCGGAAACTGTGTACCCATTAAAGGATAACTTCTTCACCTTTTCCCCTAGCAGCCACTAGTCAACTCTGTCTCTCTGGATTTGTGCACTCTGGAGATTTTATATAAGTGAATCATGCTGCATGTGGTCTTTTGTGATTTGTTTCTTGGACTAAGCATATTTTCAGGTTCATCCACATTGTAACACATACAAGTTATTATAATCATGTAATATTCTGCTGAATGAGTATACTACACTTTCTCTCCATCCTTCAGCTGATGACTATGAGTTGCTTCCATAATAAGTGCTGATGTGGACTTTGGTATACAACTACCTGTTAGAGTCTCTGCTTCAGTTCTCTTGAGTATATGTCTATGAGTGAAATTGCTAGTTGATATGTTAATTCTATGTTCCACAGATGCTGAGTCATCTCCCACTACTGCAGTAGTCTAAGGCTCCTTCTCTGCCCTCTTGTCAGGACATTTTCACCTTAAAACACAGCTGTTCATGGCTATGAGGCCCTGTCTCACTGTAGTTTTGGCTTGTGTTTGTCTGATGACTAATGTTGCTGAGCATTTTTTCCTGTGTTTATTGGTGAATCATTTATCTTTCTTTTTGTTTTAGTTTTTCAAGACAGAGTTTCTCTGTGTAGTCTTGGCTGTCCTAGAACTCACTGTGTAGACCAGGCTGGCTTTGAACTCACAAAGATCCACCTGCCTCTGCATCCCAAGTGCTGGGATTAAAGGCAGTATTTATATTTCTTTGGAAAAATAGCTACTTGATTTTTTTAGTTTTGAGTTGGGCAGTTGGGTTTTTACATTGTTATAGAAATACTTTATATATTCTGAATATTAGTGCCTTATGTGATACTGAATTTAATATATTTTGTTCCATTCAGTGGGTTATTTTTCTGGTCTTTGATCATGTCCTGAGATCCACAAAATTCTGTAAAGTCACCATTAATCTGTTTATTCTTTTGCCAACTGTGCTGTTGGTCTCATATCCAGGAAGTGGTTACCAAGGCTGACATCAGGATGAGTCCCCTATTTTCTAGGTATTTTATAGTTTTAGTGCTATGGTAGAAGTCTTTGATCCACTTTGTAGTAACTTACATTTTTTCTCAAAACCTATTTTTAATGATGGCTTTTATATGCTTTAACCTCCCTTTTAGCCCACCACCCACCAGAGGCAGTGGCAAAGCATGGATAAGGGGGAAGTGGGCCTGGTTAGACAGTCTCTTTGGAGTAACTCCTGGCTGTGTTGTCTGGAAATCAGAAGTTCAGTTCACAGGTTAGCAGCAGCAGCTCTATCCACTCACAGACACTTCATGGATACAACAGCAGTCCAGTTCGGTAGAGTTGGGTTAGCAACAGCGTTGACATGACCTAGCAGAGACAGCCAGGCCTCAGTGCTTGGCACAAGTCAGCAGGAGGGACCAGGAGGAATGCCAGAAGTTGTACTCGGCTATGCCTCTCTCAGTGAAGCAAAGGTGAGTGAAGACAAGCAAGACCCACAAGCACTGCACAGCTAGCTCTATAAGCAAGCCTGGCTCTGTCTCCATCACAGCCCCTCGTGTTCTATTTATACCCTCCAAACGTCACGTGTCCTCCACAGGCCTTGCCTCAGCTGACATCACACTGCCAATCAGCCTGAGTCTGCTGAAGCATGAAGAAACGTCAGCACATCACCAGAAAGTTTTTGGTGCCTTTCTTTCTATGGAGTCCCGACAAATGTAGCTCAACTATGTAAGGTGGACCGATACAGGTGTGTTGTTAGCAAAGAATCCTTCATCACGTGTCCTTTCACGTGCTTGCTTTAGCAGAGCATCCTTTCACCTGTGCCTGTTCCAGCTAAATGTTCCTTTATGAGTCTGCCTTAGTCTCTCACTTGTGTCCACTTTGGCTAAACGTTCCTTCACGTTTGCCCCAGCAAAACACCATCCAACACAACTGACTTTTCAAAGAACCCTTAAAGTTTCCACTTCAGCTTTGAGTTAGTTTTTATATGTATTGAGTGAGGGCCAGCCTCCCTTTCAAATGACTATATAGTCACACTTAAGCACCAGTTGCTGAAAAGACTGTCATTTCCTGTGGAATAATGCAGTAGTCAGCTTTTTGTCATGACAGAATTCCTGAGAAAATCGACTTAAAGGAAAAAGGTTTAACTTTAGTTGAAAGGGTGTGTGGTGATGTAATGAGAATGGTCCCCAACATAGACTCCTATGTTTGAATGCTTGGTCTCGGTCTCGTCTCGTTGGTGGAACTGTTTGGAAAGTGTGGCCTTGAAGGGCTTTGAGGTTTCCCAAGGCCACACTATTCCCAATTAGCTCTGCCCCTTCGTGGTTGCAGATCAGTATGTAAACTCTCTACTACCGCCCCAGTGCTGTAACTGCTGCCGTGCTCCCTCCCCACCATGGTGGTCAGGAAATTGTAAGCCCTGTCAGTGCTCTCCTATATATTGCTTTGGTCATGGTGTCTCTTCACACCAATGGAAAAATAACTCAGAATGGGAGAAAGGCTCAGGTTTTCAGAGGCTCCAGCCTGAGATCTGGTGGCTCTGCTCTGTGGCTTAGAAGCAAGGCAGAATACTATGCAGGTACTAGCATGTGGTGAAGGAGGGTACTCACCTTGTGATTACCAGTAAGCAGAGAGAAAGAATAGGAGGGTGAAGAAGGGACATCCTTTCTGGTGAATTATTTACTCTAACTAGCCCCACCCAATAACCTACTCCTCTGGGAGCTCATCAGTAGATTAGTGATGGGGTTAGAACTACCTTATGATTTAATCATTTCTCAGCCTATCAGCTGAGGACCAAGCCTCTAACACATGCTCTTTTGGGGGAGACACTTCATAGCCACACATAACAAGTGTTTGTTGAAATTCTAATATATGGGGCATGTGCTTGAGTTTGTTTTTTTCTGCTTTAATAAACAACACAAAATACTGATAGATATAAGCCACATAGCAAAAACTGTTTGAAAACCTCAGTAATTTTAGCATATAAAGAGGCCTTGGATTAAAATGTGTTAAGGGGCCAGGTGGTGATAGCAACATGCCTTTAATCCCAGCACATGGGCAGCAGAGGCAGGTGGACCTCTATGACTTCAAAGCCAGTCTGGTCTACAGAGTGGGTTCCAGGACAGCCAGGGCTACACAGAGGAACCCTGACTCAAAACAAAACAACAAAACAAAGCAAAACAAAACAAAACAAAAGCATGTTAAGGGGTGCGTGATGCCTGAGAGCTGTTGGTGCGTGGGATTCCTGTTGCATTGTTGTGGCTCCACACTTGTATCATGAGGGCAGTAAACTGACAGCTGCCCTGTCCTTGGCTAGGAAGAGCCGACCTGCCCCACTCACGTCTATGAAGGAGAACATCACAAGGCCTGGGTATCCAGGTTTTGCAGACCCAAATGTAAAGCAGGGGTGACTTTTTTGAGCAGCTTCCTGTGTGGCAAAAATTCATACTAGTTGCTTTTTAGAGAGACAAAGGATCTTGAGAGGCAAGGGAAAGAAAATGTTGACATTCAGCTACCATCTAGCTAGGCCCTGTGGAGTCAGCACCCATCGTTGTGAGTGCTGCAGACTTCATTCAAATGCTGGAATTCACTTGCAAGCTTCATCGGCCCACCCTCCTGGCTAAAACCAGACACTCCTTACATTGTGGTTAGAAGGCAGGATTCCCGTGTGTTAATGAGGAGCTCACCTGTTGAGGTGCTCCCGGCACAGCCCCTGCCCTTTCAGAGGGGGTCAGGAAGGAACCTTCCTTCTTTACACTTCGTTATCCACAAATGCTTCGAGGAAGGTGTTTGAACAACACAGTTCATCAGATACTTGGAGTTAATGCAACAGAGGTGGGAATGTGTGCCAACTCTAAGAGTGTGCTAATGCTTGCTTAAGGAGACAAGTACATAGTCTGCTTACTGAAAGATTAGGCTAAGAGATCCAACAGACCCCACTGGAGAGGTGAGGGAAGGGTTCTAAGAAGAGGGTGTGTTTTGAAACCTAAGGTCCAATTAAGCCAGAGAAGGGAGGGAGGCCAGGTGTGTTCAGGATGAGGGAAGCAAACGACTCTGCTGAGAGCTATCTGCTCCCCACAACAGTTTTTTCTTTAAAAGTTTAAAGGAGCAGTTTTAGCTGAATTGGAAGAGGCCCTTTTCTCTGAACTGAGGAAGAAAGCAGTGGTGTTAAGGGTTAAGAGGCAGGGTGCTTCCATCCTGCCTCAGGTGCACACACAGCTTGAAGCTTGAAGCTCATGCTCCAGCATCAGCTCCCAGTGTCTGACAGTCACCCATCCTGCGACAGGCAGGCAGTTTCCAACCAGAGTGTTGGAGCCTCAGGTCCCTTTGCTAGAAGGAAGTTTACATGCAAAAGTGAGAAAACAGCCTCCACCACCCCCAAGTTCTAAGTAGTGAGCAGCAAATAAAGCTGGGTGTGTGTGGAAATAAGGGGCTGCTTGCTAGAGCAGGCACGTTGACCTCCAAACAGTTGCTTTTAGAGGGAATAACAGGGAAGTTGGGAAAGGAAACCTCACAGGAAGACCATTTCCCAAAGGTCTTTGCTTTTTTTTTTTTTTTTTTCCTTTCTTTTTTTGATTTTAGTTTAGAAATTAGTTTTTAGCCAGAAAAGTCTGGAATACCTAGAATGGCTTGGGAAGAGTGGAATATTTTAGGTACTTGACCTAATGCTTAGGGATGGAGACTTGAGGCCAGAAGAGATGCTCTTATTATTAATTCCCCATTAAGTAAATAGTCTTCAGCAGGCAGTCAGCCTGGTGCTGTGACTTTGAACTTGATCCCTGCTCTGGAGCTGTGGTAGGAATTGTGAGCCAAGCTGAGCTTGTCCAGGTGAGGCAGCCAGACTTAGAGGAGGTGATCTTACTGATCTCCCTCAAGAATATTGAGACACTGAACTGTTAGCCGCAGCATCAGTGCCTTCTCCTTGGTTCTTGTTTCCTGATTATGTAAACTGAAATCTATTTTATAGCCATCTTTAAAATAGCCTTTTATTGTGGTACAGTTATCTTATAATAAACTACACATATTTAAGACATAAGAGTTGAGAAGCGCCCCCCCAAGGTCTGATAATTTATTTATTGCTCTTTTGTTTGGGGGGAGTTGTTTTCTGAAATGAGGTCTCACTATGTACTTCTAGATATCCTGGAACTTACTATGTAAACCAAGCTGGCCTCAGGCTGATAGAAATTTGCTTGCCTCTGCCTCCCAAGTGCTAAGATTAAAGGTCTGAGCCACTACACCCAACTTCTTAATTCTAAACACCTATCTTTGACTGGACTCAGACTTAGAAGTAGACAGTCCCCAGTTGGAGAGATGGCTCAGAGGTTAAGAACATGTATTGCTCTTGCAAAGGACTCAAGTTCAGTTCCCTAGCACCCACATTAGGCAGTGCCCAATTAATTGCCTATGGTGCCAGGAGCTCTGATGCCTCTAGCCGGCCTTCTGGGGTTACTTGGATCATATTTACGTACCCACACACAGATAAACATATACATACAGAATTATAAATAAATCTTCAAAAACAGAAGCAGAAGCTCTCAGGAAGGATAGCCTTTATGTCTCTTGGCAGTCAGCTCCTGGAGTCTTCCTTTGGCTTTCCTCATTCTCTTAGCTAAAATATTTAGCTTATTTTGCAACCTCCTCATCTTTCTTGGTGAATTGGAGCAATATGTCTGTTTTCGTTGCAGGAGTGTGGAATAACAAGACACTGAATCTTGGGTGCTTTGGATCTAGTCTCACCGCCTTTGCTTAAGGGCTTCCTAAAAACACTGGTGGACAGATGGGAAGGCTTTCAGATGCTGCTAGCTCTTGGGCCCCAGTCACTAGGACATAGTCATGTAGCAGTCCAGGAATCTCCTTTCTTCTTTCTAAACAATAACCAAGATGAGAACATTCCAATTGGTGTTCAGATTCTGTATCTGTGAACAGACTTGTGCTTTCTCTCTCCAGTTCTCCTTGGTCTAGGACAAGTGTGCTATTCACTTAGCCGCAGGCACACTGCTGTTGGGTTAGGACACCTTGCTTCATGGGAAAGCCTTGTCCTCCCCATCACTGATGGCACTGGGACCTCACGATCCTCCACTTTTCACCCAGAGCAACAGTAGCAATTTTGTGGCCACACAAAAGTACAAAGCTCAAGTTCATTATCTAGATAGTTTCGTTTCTGATGGCCAGTGGCTGGAAAGGAGATACTCAGCTTCGTCTTGGCCTAGCCTGCTACTTAGGAAGCACTCCATAAAAAGAACAAGAAGTTTTGATGTGTGTAGTGTGTCCATTGTGTGTACATTTGTGTGTGGGTACATTTTCCCAAGTGTCTTGGTCATGGGATTTTATCACTGTAATTAAGACAATGACTTTTTCCTTTCAAAGTTAAAAAAACTATTGCTCCTTTGCCTTCCAGTTTATATACTTCTAATAAAAAATGCGGCCAGGCAGTGCTGGTGCATACCTTTAATCCCAGCACCTGGCACTCAGAAGGCAGAAAAGGCTAGTCTGGTCTACAGAGTGAGTTCCAGGACAACCAGGGCTGCACGGAGGAAACCCTGTCTTGAAACAAAACAAAAGAACAATAACACTTAAAAAAAAAAAAAAAAAAAAAAAAAAAAAAAAAAAAAGCTGTCATTTTTTTTCCTCTGGTATTATAGCCTATACAAGTAAACCTGGCTTTCTTAGTTCTTAACCAGTTCATTTGCCATGTGACTTGGAGTCATTTTCTTTCTGGCGTTTAAGGCTCATTGGATTGCTTAGATTTGTGGATTTGTTATGGTTTTTCTCATATTGAAGAATTACTCTTCATGTCACTTAAGCTTTGCTTGTTCAAGAAAATTTCTTGTTGTTGTTGCAGGGAAGAGGGCAGGTGCACACACCTTTCCCGGTGCGTGGGGGAGGGCCAGCGCACACACCTTTCCCGGTGCGTGGGGGCCTGTGGAGGCAGGCTCTCCTTCCCACTAAGCCATCTTGTGGCTTCTTGCTCCCTTCTTGTGGTCTTTTTCTTTGTGTTTCTTGGTTCTGGTGATCTACAGGGACACCCCATCTCCGCATCGTGTCCTCCTCTCTTGGTAGGAGGTTGGTTCTCTCTGTGGTTTTCACATCTTGGCTTTTCGTGTTTAGTTTGAGCTTCTTGAGCACATGCTAGGATATTAGTTTTTTGAAATGCCTATGTATTCTGTCATACGTACCATGTCAATTTTATTTTATTTTTAAGATTTCTTTTCTTTGAAGGCTGTAGAGGTGGCTCAGTGTTCAGAGTGCTAACTGCTCTTTCAGAAGACCGTGGGTTTGCTTCTTAGCACCACCATGGCGGCTGACAGCAGTTTCAGAGAGGCCATCACCTCCTGGCCTTCACCAGGTATCATGCAGGCATGGAGAACACAGACATACATGCAACCAAAACGCCTGTGTTCATTAAATAAAATAAAATTTAAATTAAAAAAAAACAACAACGTTATCGGGACTAGAGAGATGTTGCAGTGGTTAAGAGCACTTGTTATTCTTGCAGAGGACCCAGTCCAATTCTCAGCACCCATATGGTGGCTCACAACCATCCATGACTACAGTTCCGGGGATCCAGTGACCTCTTCTGGCCTCCAGGGCACTGCATGCAAATGGTCCACAGCCACATACACACACACAAAATAAAAGTTTAAAAAAAAAAGAAGCAGAATTAAGTACTGTGGTGTAAGTTCTACACCCTAGCTGGGGTGCACCTCCGTTTGAGCCATTCCCTAGACTTGTGAGGGCATATGTGAGCCTTTAGATGGAAATCAAACCCAGGTCCTCCAGGAGAGCAGACAGTGCTCTTAACCAGTAAGTCATCTTTCCAGCAACCCTTCCCCCTTTCTAAAAGGAAAACTATTACATTTAAATTGTTTGTGTGTTGTGGGTGCACACATGCCATGGTGCATGTGGGGGGGTCGGGGAATGACTTGCAAGAGTCAGTTCTCTCCTTTTACCATGTGGGTTCCAGGGATGATCAAACTGAGTCATCAGACTTGCCGGCAGGCCACCTTAACCCACTCAGGCCCCCACTGCTCCTCATGTTCTTTGTCAGAAGAGGGAACCTTAAGTCCAGTTCCTAATCTTGGATAAAATTCTCTATAAAACGGCATTGTGGCCTTAGGAGATAGCTCAGTCAGTAAAGTGTATACTTACTGTCTTGGGTGCTTGGGGAGGCAGAAGCAGGCAGCCCTGGGGCTTGCTGGCTAGCCTTACCCTCAACAGCCATCTCAGGCCAATGAGAAATCGTGTCCCAAAAAACAAAGTGGACAGCACCTGAGACACATTATCCAAATAACAACTAGCAGACAACCTGTACAGACAGTGAAACAGGCTCAAGCTCAAGCTCAGGGAGAGTGTTTGCCCTTCGCGCACAAGGCCTGGGTTCCAGGCCTAGCACAGAGAGAGACAGCCGCCAGTGTGCCGCTGTGTGCCTGGGCCACAGAGTAGGAGCCTGTCTCCAAAGGGCATGAGGGGAGAGAGTAAAGGAGAATCAGCAGGAGGGAGGAGTTTGGCACTTGGCTCTTGTGTCAGTTGCTGCTTCCTCTTGAAGCCTGTGTATTGCTGAGTTTGTTTAGCATTTTTATCTTGTCAGAAACCACTGCCAGCTTTACCTTACTCAAACACATTTTCTTATGTTACTGCCTTAGTAACTTGGCTGCCTGCAGCACACCCATAAAAGTGAGGAGTCCCAGCCTGCAGCCTCCGACAGCTGGGTTTCCAGTCTCTTGAGTGGTCCCATCTGTTCGTACACCACCTGATGAGCCTCTTGTAAGCCCTTATTTTCCTGCAGTGTAGTTACTGTTGCACCACACGGAACATACCAAAGTGTCGCCTTTCTAGGAACACTGTTCAAGTTCCATCTTTTTAGAAAGGTATTCCAGAGTCCCCTGGCTAGAGATGGTTCTCTCCTTCACCTTGTTTTAGCGTGCCACTTAAATGGACTGTATATTCTGATGCAAGGTTATAACCATTTTCCTCTACTTTGGAAGCATGCTCAGACCCTGCTGAGGAAAGTCCACAGGCAGCCCACTCAGCTCCTAGACTGCTTTCCCAGGGCTGCGATGGTGGACAGAGCTCTTCCCTTCTACACTTCTACTTCTGTGCCACTTCCTCAACAGCCTGTTACCCTTTGTTCCACAGAGCTTCGGTGCAACCCTGGGCAGTTTGCATGTCACGGTGGTACCATCCAGTGCATACCCCTCCCCTGGCAGTGTGACGGCTGGCCAACGTGTGAGGATAAGAGTGATGAAGCCGACTGTCCAGGTGAGTGTGTGGATCCTCCTGTCTCTTTGCCATAGTCTCCACAGGGAGGGAGTATGACCAGACAATCCATGTGGTTTATACACGTTGGAAGGGTAGTGAGCTGACCCACTCTTAGCCATGGACTGATCTAGAACTCAGGAGTTAACAGCACTGGGGATATGAAGTGCTATTAGCCCTGGACTTACAGAGCCTTGAGAGGGGGCGTGTATGTGCTCACTGGCTCTGGGTATCTGCCTACTGAGGCTTGACAAGTATAAACTGTAAACTACTAGCACTGCCTTATTTCCCTTGCCCAGGCATTCTCTAGTAACTTGACACTTGGTTTTTCTTGTGGCCAGTTACAAGCTCCTAAAGACAGAGAACCACAGAAGTTTGTATGTTGTTGGATATCTACTGGTTTGTACCTCAGCACCCTGATGAATTTAAAGCACCATGAATAATAGCGTCCAATTCCATCCGCAGGTTGACTCTTGTGATAGGTGGGAGCGACGGCACCCCATCCACATGGGTTCACGTCTGGGTAGCATTGTTGCCCACTGATTTGCACGTGTACACACTGACTCAGGATCTTTCAGGATTTTCATGAAGCCTGTCAGCAGAAGGCATGTCATGTAATAGAAATATGTTTTCTCAGTGAGAAATTACTCCACACACTTAGAGATGAAGGGAAGCTCTTTACTTAAGCACCTGATCAACTGATCTATGCCCGAATAAGAGTCGACTCCCAGCAGACGATTTGATTGGCTTATATGCACCTCAGGCTTATGTGTTCCACTTACACTGGCATTCTTTAATCTCTTTCGGGTTCTGGCTCCAGGCTACACTTTAAATACTTTACACAGAGACAAGAGGCTGCAGATCTGGCTTAGCTTGGGCAGATAGGTTTACATAGCGAAGACATTATTTATTACTAGAATTATTTAAGTATACCAGTATGTTCTGTTTTAAATAATTATTACCCAGAATCATCTTGCCCACCTGACAGAGTTATGTTTTTCCTGATAAGAGAGCACAGGAGACTTTATGGCAGCCCTGGACTTAATGATGGTTGTGACCCTGTTGCAGGAATCTTTGTAGAAAAAGCACCCTGATACCAGTGGGCGTGGATGAGAGGAAATGTCACCCGTGCGGGTCCAGTTTGCATTCTCAGTTTATCTCTAAAACCACAGGTGGAGCAATAAGCAAGCAGCATTACACAAAGGTTTAGATGACATCAGGCGGTTAAGAGCGACAGCCCCATCACATTAGCAGTTTCTCCTCGTCATTCTGTTCAGGAAACAAGTGAAGTCATGCTTCGCATGTCGGCAGTGCAGCAGTGCTTAAGTAACTCACTAAGCGATTAGTTTTCTCTACTTTATTCCACTTTAACTCTGTAGTCACCCCCAGAGCTGGCTGCTAGAGGTGTCTCTTTTTTCCTAGATTTTTTTTTTTTAATGTGCGTGCGTGCGTGTGTATGTGTGTGTGTGTGTGTGTATGTGTGTGTGTGTACATGGTGGAAGAATGAATTGATCTCTTGAAGCTAGAGTTAATAGGCAATTGTGAGCTGCCTTACACGTGGAGGAATGCTGGGAAAGTGCTCTTAATCCCTGAGCCTCTTTCCAGCCCTTAGAGGTGTCTTCAGTATGCAAATCGGGGCCTAATAGCTGATACTAAGTTAGGGCTGTCTCCTTTGTCATGGCAGTGACAACCTAAGAGCTACTCAGTCCTGCTGAAGAGACATTTATATCCTAGCATCCTAAATTCTGCTATCTCTAACAGGCCTGTTAAGCACACTGCTTTTCTCGGGGTACTTTGTAGGCACTGCCCCTTTGGCTAATTTCCACTTGGGGAACTTCAGTGTCTCCTAAGCAAATCTATTATAGTAAGTCCTTTAGAATACCAGTTCTATCAGTTTGATCAGTCATACTACAACTCAAGAATCACAATCTTAAGCTCTGTGTGGTGGTGCACACCTTTGATCCCAGGACCTGGGAGGCAGAAAAAACAGACAGATCTCTTGAGTTTGAGGCCAACCTGGTCTACAAAAAAAAAGGACAAAGAAAATGTAACCTGAAACTGGCCTGGCATAATTCTTCCTTGCCAGGCTTTTGTGCCACTGAGGTCCGTGTCGCGGGTGTGCTTCCTGTGTCCGTTCTGGTAACTCCCCCATGCATGTGCCCTGGCTTTCTTGGAATTTCTTTTTCTGTCCCTACCTGCATCAGCAAGCCTTCCTTCATGACTGTCTCAAATGCCAGCTGCCACAGGGAAAAGGTCCTCTGTCCCTCTGGCTGAATCACTTGATCTGTTCTCTTAGCACCTCTAGAACTGCTGGTTAATTCTCATTGTTAAGGGGTTCATTTTGCATTTCTCCTTCAAGACCACAAGCTCTAAGAATGTGAAGTCTTTTCTCGCCCTAGATGGGCCCTAAGCCCATCCTGGATGGTCTTTTTCTCTCTGGATGGGTCCTAAACTGAGGTAGAAAAGGTAGAGGTCAAGGGTGGTGGTACAACCTGGGCCAGCTTGAAGTTTGTTTAGTTGTTTGTTTGTTTCCCTAAGATAGGGTTTCTCTGTGTAGTCCTGACTGTCTCAGAACTTGCTCTGTAGACCAGGCTGGCCCTGAACTCAGAAGTTCACTTGCCGCCATCCTCTCAGCTCTCTACCCCCCGCCCCCCCCACACACACACAAGGAAAGGTATGTAATAGGAATTAACAGATAAGCTTTGCACAATTCTTTGAGGGGATTCCAAACTAAGATGCAGAGTTGGGCATAGTGCTGTACCTATGGTCTCAGCTACTCAGAAGGCTCAGGCTGGAGGATCAACTCAGGTTGAGTCTAGGACTTGAGACTTGGCAAAGGAGTAATGTCTCATCTCTGATAAAGAGATGGTCTGGCGGACGGTATAGCAGATAGGGCAGAGGCCTCATCATCCTGACCCTTTCTTCCTTCTTCAAAGATCTGAATGGTGGTGGCCTGGTCAGGACCCTCTAGAACCATCGATCTCTGACTTGTTCCTTGGGTCAGCCTAGAGAGAGAGTAGACTTCCCAGCCCTTGGCACCAAATGCTGGTGAGGAGCAATGAGGCCACATTGGAAGCCTCCCTCCATAAGGCTGCTGAGAGAATGGGGCCCGCAGGGACGGCCTTTGGAGAACTTTGTGAAAGATCAAATGGTTCTTGGTTTCCTTCCAGTGAAATAAGCTTATTGCTGCTCTGAAAATGACTTCTGCCTGTACATTGTAAGTTATGCAGAGCTTCAGAGACACTGCTACAGATTGTGCAAGCAGTGGTAACCATGCTGTGCTTGCTCTCTCAGAGATGCTGAAGTAGATACTAGGTCTGATTTCCCTTTCAGGCCCTGTGGCTTGGCACAGAGGAGGATTCAACTCCTTGCTTTTGTGGGCTGCTGTGCTTTTTAGAAGTCTAATGCAGTGCAGTAGCCTTTCTCGGCTCTGAGCATGACAAGTAGACATGGTGTGTACACAGACATTGTGTGTCTTGCTTCCCCTGGCTTGCTCAGCTGGCTTTCTTATAGAGCCCAAGACTACCAGCCCACAGATGGTACCACCCACAAGGGGCCCTCCCCCCTTGATCACTAATTGCGAAAATGCCTTACCACTGGATCTCATGGAGGCATTTCCTCAACTGAAACTCCTTTCTCTGTGATAACTCCAGCTTATGTCAAGTTGACACACAACTAGCCAGTACAATTGACCCCTTGTCAACTTGACACACAAACACATCACTATTAAGCCTCAACCCTTACTTTCTTATTCATCCCCAAGCTCTAAATAACTTTAAAAGTCCCACAGTCTTTGCAAATTCTTACATATTAAAATTTTAATCCCTTTAAAGATAGCCAATCTCTTAAAATTCAAAGTCTTTTTACCATCAATGTCTCTTAACTGTGGGCTCCACTAAAATATCTTCTTCCTTCAGGAAGGAAAATATATCAGGTCACAGTCACAATCAAAAGCAAAACCAAACTCCAACTGTCCAGTGACTGGGGTCCACTCACATTCTTCTGGATTCCTCCGAGGGCTTGAGTCATTTCTCCATCTCTGCCCTTTGTAGCACACACCTTGTCTTCTAGGCTCCAGATGCCTGTACTCCACTGCAGCTGCTGTTCTTGGTGGTCATCTCATGGTACTGGCATCTCCAAAACACTGCTGTCTTCCGCTGCAACTAGACTTCACCAAAGCCTCTCATAAGCTCTCTTCATGGTGCCAAACCTCACCTCCTTTGCATGACACCTTCAGTCCTGGGCCATCAATTGCAACTGAGGCTGCACCTTCACCAATGGCCTTCTGTGACCTCTCACAGTGCCCAAGCCTCAGCTGCTCTTCACGACTCCTTCATGCCTTCAAAACCAGGACCACCTGGGTGACTCTTACACATTACCAAGTCCATCTACAGCACAAGGTACAACCCTGGCTATCTCTGGAATGAAGCCTCTGTGCTCTCAGAAATCGCTTCTCAGAAGATTTCACCTCAGTGATGCTGGTTTCCTCCCAATCACCGCCGATTTCCCAGCTCCAGCCAACCAGCATCAATAGTCCCAGTAATGCAATGGTTTCGCTTTAGTAGTTCTGGTATCTTGTTAATCACAGCTGATCCTTCAGCCCCAGCTAACAAAAACCACAGAATCTTCATAGTCAAAATAGCAACGACCCTGATAAGAGTCTTTAATCTTCCCTCTGAAATTTTACAAGCCAGGCCTCCATCTTCAGCACTGTTCTCAACATTATCTTCCAAGCTCCTACACAACATCCCACAAAGCTCTTAACACAGAATGGATCTTCTAGCCCAAAGTTCCAAAGTCCTTCCACAGTCCTCCCCAAAACATGGTCAGGTTGTCACAGGAATACCCCACTCCTGGTACCAATTTCTGTATTAGTCAGGGTTCTCTAGAGTCACAGAACTTATAGGTAGTCTCTATATAGTAAAGGAATTTGTTGATGACTTACAGTCTGTAGTCCAACTCCCCAACAATGGTCAGCAGTAGCTGTGAATGAATATCCGAGACTCTAGCAATTGCTTAATCCCACAAGGCTCGCAGGCGAAGAAGAGTGAATCTTCCTTCCAATGTCCTTATGTAGGTCTCCATCAGCAGGTGTGTGTACCACCACACCTGAAACTTGTGTCTTCCAGACTCAAGATCTAGATCACAGGTGAGCCTTCTAATTCTGGATTGTAGTTAACTCCAGATATAGTCAAGTTGACAATCAGGAATAGCCACTACACTCTCCCTGGCTTCATGTGAGAACATCAGCTTTGACTAGGACACACTTTTTTGCTAGGACTACCAGCTGCCTTAGGGCTAAGAGCATCTCTGATGTTAGCTTCGTAAGAGCATCTCTGATGTTAGCTTCGTTCTCCTACACAGCATTCAGGATTGGCTATGGAGGTGAAACAGAAGGCAGAGGTGTCCACTCGACTCCTCTGTTGCTTTGCTTCCAACTTTGGGAGTGTCTACTCTCTGTAGTAAACAATGCCGTGTTCCTCCAGAAGGTTCTGTGGAAATGGAACTTCAATTCTAAGGTGTGAGGAGACATCTCTTTAGATCATTCTGAAGGAGTAAAGAGCTGTCCCTACAAAAAGCAAGCTTTACTTCAGACCTGTAAGAGAAAATTTTACTGGCTGTAGATAATCGCAAGACATATGACACATGGCAGAGGCACAGTTGTATCACAGGGCTGTGACAGTTGGGGGAAAAAAATGAAATTGGATCCCTAACTCATAACACACAGAAAAATAATGGTTTAGGGTAAAAAAAAAAAATTTAAAGACAGTCTAAGTGAATATCAACTTTGATAAGGAAGCTCTCTGCATGTCTCTGCCGACTCCTCCCACCAAGACATGGTAGACATATTTTCTAATCCTGTGCAATCCAGTGGTAGCAGACAAATAGAAGACAGGTACCTGAAAGGACTATTTGGGATGAAGAGGTGAGGGAACAGTACAATATGCAGCAATTAGCAGCTACAGTGCACACCAAGAACTGAAAGCGCCAATGTCTGAGCCTGTAAAGTGGCTGCAAGCTGAGATTCATCTGGTCCTTTCTACTTGTTGAAGAGCTGGTGCATTCTCTTCCTGTTAGAATTTGGAGCCACTTGGGCACACATAGGGAAGAATTAAGAAGGGTTATCTCAGACGAGATCAGAAGAGTCTTACCTGGAGATAAGCAGGTGTATCACAGGAATAGCCATAAGAGAAGGCTCCAGCTACAAAGCTGTGCCTCATTCAAGTGCCCACAGTCTGGCTTACCTAGACCGTCTTCCTCTTTACTGACAAACAGTCGGTACTTCTGGACTCTGTGGATGCTCAACAGACTTGACACAGCATTCTAAGCCAGGAGAGTCAGAACATGATTGCCTGAGGTAACTGCAGTGTGTGAAATAGTGGTTAAATTGAGGATATCCTGTTGGATAACAGATACATGGAATATTCAGATACTTAGAAAAAAGCATAGCATGCAGTAATCCTGTAGTGGAGACAACCAGTTACTGATATCTTAACTCAAGGAGTAAAAGAAAACTTTAAAAATATATTCTGTCAGGACAGTGGTGGCACATGTCTTTAATCCTAGTGCTCGGGAGGCAGAGGCAGGTGGATCTCTGAGTTTGAGGCCAGGGCAGCCAGGGTTACACAGAGAAACCCTGTCTCAAAACCAAAAATAAATAAAAATAAATATAGATATATTGACCTAACAAAATGGCAGTCTTAGGAAATTCTAAGTCCTCACTCTGCCATAGAAACATTCCAAAGCAACTAGAGGCTGGACAAAGAGACTCTGTCCACCTCTAAGAAAGATTTGGAAGTCTTCATCTACCAAGAAGACACATGGTTAGGCGGAAACCATGCTCAGCTGCTGTGATGATTGCATGCCCAGTTTCAGCTCCCAGGAAGCTGGAGCAGGATTGCCAGTTCAAAGCTTTCCTGGACCACATAGCAAGACCTTGTCTCACAGACAAACAAGCATAAAGGACTGGAAGCGCAGCTGAGTTGGTAGG
Source organism: Uromys caudimaculatus (assembly GCA_028551405.1). Lineage (NCBI taxonomy): Eukaryota > Metazoa > Chordata > Mammalia > Rodentia > Muridae > Uromys > Uromys caudimaculatus. Next base: position 1,115,779 of record CM052713.1, read on the forward strand.
CTTTGATCCCGGCACTGTATGAACTAGGTATGGTTGTACGTGTCTGGACTTCAACACTGGGAAGGTAGAGACAGGCGGATCAAAGGTTAAGGCTAGCCTTGGCTACATAGTTTATAACTCTTAAGTTTTGCACTGGGATGCTGTATTAGTTTGTGAAGTACAACCTATAGTCTTGGCAACAGCCCATATTGCGTAGGGGTTCTCACTGGACCTCTTTAGCTAACAACTCAGTTAGATGCAACCCATTACCAGTACTAGAAGCTTCGTTTACTGACAAGAGATGTGCAGTTGGGGTTCTGTCTTCTTGTAGGCTTAGATTTTTTAAAACCTACTTTAATAAGGGTTCTCAAAGTCTTCAACCTCCCTTCTAGCCCACCATCCAAAGGTATGGAAAAAAGAATAATAGGACAGTGGGGATGTGGACCTGTTTAGAAGTAATTCTTGAGGCAGTTCCAATCTCCCTTGTCAGGATACCAGCAGTCCAGTTCAGTAGTGCCAGGATACCAGCAGTCCAGTTGAAAAAGTGTCACCAAACACTAATCAGCAACAGCAAAACAATCAAACAGAAACAGCCAGGCCTCCATTGAATCAGTACGAGCCAGCAAGAGTGACCAGAGTCAGCCAGAATGCCAGGAGAAGTTCTCTGTGCCTTACAGTCTGTAGTCCAACTCCCCAGCAATGGTGAGCAGCAGCTGTGAATGGCAGTCCTAGGATCCAGCAGTCGCTCAGTCCCACAAGGCTCGCAGGCAAAGAAGAGCGAATCTTCCTTCTTCCAATGTTCTTTCAGAGGTCTCCAGCAGAAGGTGTGGCCCAGATTGAAGGTGTGTACCACCATACCTGGATCTGAGACTTGCTTTGTCCCAGGCTGACCTTGAACTCAGAGATCTCCTTGCTCAGTCTCCTTGGATTAAGTGTACTACTTTGCCTGGGCCTAAGCTTTTCATGGCCACTATGCCTCAAGATCTCCATGCCAAGATCCAGGTCAGAAACTTGTATCTCCCAGCCTCAAGATCAGGATCACAAGTGAGCCTTCTAATTCTGGATTGTAATTCACTTCAGATATAGTCAAGTTGACAAGCAGGGATAGCCACTACAGATGCATGTGTATATACATGTTAAGACAAGGTCTTTATGTAGGGGGGGAATGGGCTGTGTACACCAGGCTAGCCCTGGACTCTCAGAGATCCACCTGCCTCTGCCTCCTGAGTGCTGGGACTAAAGGTGTGCACCAGCATGCCCAGCTCAACATTGTTTTTATTTGTGTTTACTCCACACGGTTCCTAGTGTCCACCTCCAGCCTTGTGTGAAGTGTCCCTAGCTGGATAGGGCTCCCTGAGAAACTGCTGCTGGTTTCTCCTGATGATGTAAAGTGGCAGGTGGGAAGGTGCTGTGCAGAGTGGCATGCAGGTATTCTGAAAATGAATGGGGCTGCACACCTGTAGGTGTCTGGGCCCAAGCAGTGTGGTGCACACCTTTAATCCCAGCACTCAGGAGGCAGAGGCAGGCAGATCACTTGAGTTTGAGGCCAGCCTGGTCTAGGACAGCCAAGGCTACAACAGAGAAACCCTGTCTCAAACACACACACACACACACACACACACACACACACACCCTATGGATTGTAACTCCTTTGGCAAACCTCTGTCTCCAAAAATATTTACATTACATTTTATAACAGTAGCAAAATTATAGTTGTGAGGTAGCAATGAAAGTGATTTTATGGTTGGGGGACACACACTATGAGAACCGTGTTAAAGGGCCACATTAGGACGGTAGAGAGCTGATGCCTGAGGGAGTCTTTTAGAAGGGAGATGAATATATTTAAAAGTAGTGTGTGTGAAGGGCTGGAGAGATGGCTCAGCGGTTAAGAGCACTGACTGCTCTTCCAGAGGTCCTGAGTTCAATTCCCAGCAGCCACATGGTGGCTCACAACCATCTGTATTGGGACCCAATGCCCTCTTCTGGTGTGTCTGAAGCTACAGTGTACTCACATATATAAAATAAATAAAGTAGTGCCTGTGGAAATCAGGAGAAGCTTACACACTGGCACTGGCAAAACCACACACAAAGAGATCTGAGAAGACCTTAAAAAAACGTCATCTCACATTGACTCAAGCTCCCACCAAGCCCTGCTAAGTAGTTATCTTCGCCAGCATAGGGCACGTCTTCAAAGACTAGGAGAGATGGGTGCTTTTATACAGACAACAGGAGAACATAGCCCATCTCTGTAGAAAAACAGAGACCTCTTTCTTAAGGCAATGTTCATTTTGTTTGTTTGTTTATTTATTTAAATTAAGTAGTTTATTGGTTTTTTAGCACAGGGCTTCTCTATGTAGCTTTCACTGTTCTGGAACTCACTCTGTAGACTAGGCTGGCCTCAAATTTACAGAGATCTCCCTGCCTCTGCCTCCTGGGTGCCGGATCAAAGGCGTGCACCACCAATGCCTAGGAGCAATGTTTATTTTTATTCTTTGGCAGTTTTATACATGTATATAATAAATTAATTTTGGTCCTTACCCATTACTCTGTTTCATGCTTCTCTTCCCAGGAAGTGTCCCCTTTCTATTGTCATGTCTTTTTAATATAAGAAATACAGACTTTAAAATAATATCTTAAATGTGTGTTGAAGGAACTAAAGGAGAATATGGACAAAGACCTAAAAGAAACAAGGAGGTAGGACTGAGGCCATTGCTCAGTGGCAGAACGCTTGCCTAAAGTGGGTTTCTGCCTCCTGGGGAGCTGACAAACCTGAGAAATCCCAGACCCAGTTGGCCACTCAGCACCTTAATCTCAGTATTCAGGAGGCTGAGACAGCCCATATTACAGAACGAGGCTATCTCAGACAGTAGAAACATTTTCCCCCAGGAAGATGGCAAGTGATACTCAGGCACAGTCCTAAAAGAGTCATAGACGCTCTGTAAACCCTTGAGAAAACACAGGGCAGTTAGATGGAGAGGCCTGGAAAAACCCTCTCTCCTTGCTGGGTTTCGGCCACCCTACAGAGCAGAAGAGTTCCCTTGCGGTGGTTGGGCAACCCAAGAGCCAAGTGTCATGGTACTGCAGGATAAAACCTGTCAAGTGGAATCCTGTGAGACTGTGGGAGAGAAAACTTTAAAATCAGATCTGCGCAGTGCTCAGCCAACTGAAAGCCTTTGGCGGGAACTGAGGCATACATGGGGATTTGCACGGATTCCAAGCAGCACACAGGACACTGGCAAGAGCTGCTTAGAAATGTGGCCAGCATTCACACTCAGATTTGACCACCGTCTTGAGACTTCACTGTCATGCAGAGGAAAGCTGGGAGGGAAGAACAGTTGCAAAGAAGCTATTGCAGTAGAGTGGGAAGAAGCCTGTGAAGGAAGGCAAGAAACTAGAGGGGACTCTCAGCCAGACCAGGAGGTTTCCATGTCTGTCTCTCCAGTACTCTTCCTCTTCATGCAATACCCAGTCTCTAGGAGACCAGCCCCGGGCTCCTGTCTCTCCCTCTCCCTCTCCCTCTCCCTCTCCCTCTTCTTCTCCCCTCTCTCTCTCCTTACTCTTTGCTTTTACCAGAACACAATCTGGCTGGATTCGCAGGGACACCTCTGTGTCTTGGCTTCCTGAGATGGGCCTGCTCTCTCAGAGGGTCTGTTCTCATATCAGGCTCTTTGCTAAGCGTCCCTCGTGCTCCCACCCAGTTTTTTGCCCCTATAGTTTTCCCCTTCTGTTATCTCCTCTACTTTCCATCATCCCAGGACTGACCACCAGTATGTGTGTGTGGGGGTTCTTTTTACTTTTCATTTCACTCATGTCTATAGTGACATAAAAATACGCACAGTATTAACAGTGTCTCGAATTAGCATTTAAGGGATGATTATTTAGGGAGGAGTTGTTGCTCGTGTGCGCGTGTGTGTGTGTGCGTGTGTGTGTGTGTGTGTGTGTGTGTGTGATTTGTCTGTTTTTGTGGGGTTTGTTTGGAGGTATTTTCAGAGGGTGGTGACTTTTGTAGAGGGCTTATCCCTGCTTATTGACTGTTGTTACTAATGGAGCCTCATACTCTGAACACCAGGATAGCAAAAGCAAAACTTAACTCCTATTACCACCTAGTTTTTTCTTAAGAAAGGTGACAAAATAAAAGTTTAACCAGTAATCTAATTCCTGATTCCAACCCCAAAACAAATAAAATGAAGGTTCACAAAATGGCTCAGCAAGTAAATGCTTGCCACTAATCTGACAGCTTGACTTTAATCCTCAGATCCCAGGGATACAGAAAGAACTGAGTCCTGAAGGCTGTCCTCTGACCTACACACAATAAAACTTTAAAAGAAAACACAAATGCACCCACAACACACCTCATCAAAAATGCACAATCCTTGAATCAGTGACAGTGACTTAGATGAATTTCCAAAGAACTCAAAAGTATGATGAAACTCTTCAAGAAACTAAAGAGTGGATTCAGGGAGACAAAGATGAACGAGGTAAGGGAGTCAGTGCAGAATGAAAATAGAATATAAAGAACAGTACTGAAAAAAACAACTGAAATGATACAGAAAATAAAAATTTAGGAAGGCAGATGACAGGCACATTGGAAAACCTCACTGGTAGATTGGACCAGGGCTGAAAGACAAGGGAAAAAACTTAGTGCCTCACTCAAGAACAAGGTCTTAAACACCCAAATGGCGTGTGCAAGGAACACTGAGAAAGCCATGTCTACAAACTGTGGGCATAGCTGGAGAGGAAGGCCATGCCAGAAGTGTAGAAAATATTCTTAGTACACAGCAGAAAATGTCCCAAGTCTAGGGAAGGTGAGCTCCATCCAAGTACACCAGACAGACTCAGAGGGTATGGCCTTGTTGGAGCAGACATGTTGCTGGGGGAGTGCTTTGACTTTTGAAAAGCTCACCCCTTCCCAGTTAGCTTTTTCCTCTTTGTTTCTGGCTTATATTTCAAGAGATGAGCTCTTATCTCCTACTCCAGCACCATGCCTGCCATGATGATCATGGACTCTAACCCTCTGAAACTGTAAGCCCCAGATTAAACGCTTTCTTTTACAAATTGCCTTGGTCATGGTGTCTTATCACAGCAGTAGAAAAGTAACCAGACATCCCTCCTCCTTCTCCCTCTTTTTTTAATATGTGAAGATGGAGCTCACGGTCCATGCTCACTGGCTGTACTACCACTGACCTCATCCCAGCATTTTTAAGGATTTGCCTAGAAAAAACAGGAGACTTAAGAGAGGCTTAATGTAGTAATGGTTGATACATTTTAACTTTTAAACTTAAGCACTTTAAATATTTTACATTAAATATTGTTTCTTAATGAGAGGATTGCATTCTATTAAGTAAAAATAACTTAGAGCCCAGGATATTAACAGAATCGGGTATCTAGAGAGGAGCGGGCTGTCAAAGATAGAGTCAAGGAAGCTCCTTGTAGGTCATCCCTTGCCCCTTCTTCAGTCTCAGGCTAGCCATTACAGCCAGAGTCTGATCTGCTCTTCCTGTCTGAGGGCAGCCATGCATACCCCCTGTCCTAATGTTTGGCTTTACCTTCTCCTCATATGGTGGGATGGGGTGGGCCCAGGAAGTCATACTGGCTCTGGTGTCTCCTGCTCAATGACTTTGGGTCAGTCACCTCACTTCTTTTAGTCACTCTTCTTTGTGAGGTAAAAGGAATGACCTGCAAACTGTTAGGTCATTCTGTGTAAAGCTGGAGTGTTCCTCCTATCTTCAGCCTCCTATTTATACTTTCAACCATGCTTTGAGATCTTTTGCACACCAGGACCTATGCCAGGTGCTTTGTATCCTGAGACACTGGCCTGAAGGTCAACAACCTCGTTATGTACAGGCAAGTACACAGATAGATGCAACAGGCCAAGGACAGTGTGGTAGAAAATTGCATGTGGTAGGTTTCCCCTGCACACTAACAGGAGGTTCCCAGGCCTATGAGGCTGGGGAGAGCAGCCTGGACCTTAGGAAGAACTGCCTCTACAGGTACCCTGTAGAGTAGGCAGTGCTAAGGATTGTGAAACAGGAATGGTTGACTCAGGGCTGTGCAAAAAGTGCTTGTAAAAGAAAGACCCTGTTCATAATAGCAATAAAGCAAAAGGTATGCTTCACCAGAAACATGGTTGTCCTATTCATAGGAATAGCCAACAAGGTCAGAATGTGACTCCTGATGTCACCCCCCACCAGGCCTTTCCAGCTGCCTTTGGACTCGGTGCTGGCAAACCATAAAGTTGTGTCCTGGCTGCTGCTAATGAGCTCACGGCATACGTCCTTTGCTTTCAGAAGTGACTGGAGAGGCCCGTCCTTATGGGAAGGAAACTGTGGACCTGCGGCAGGGGCGGACCAGAGGAGGCGACCCCACACACTTCCACACAGTGAACGTGGCTCAGCCTGTGCGCTTCAGCAGTAAGTTGCAGACCTGCCTAAGGCAGTGCCCACTGCCGCGTTTGTTAGCCCACCTTGAGTTCACAGCCTCACTCAGCCCTGGCTCTCCTCAGGCCGTTGCTGAGGGGACAGGGTACCAAAGCAGCCCTGGGAGGACATGGCTGCATGTCAGCCTGCCAAGGGCATCCGGCTCCCAAGTGATCAGGAGACTCGGTGCCCAAGCAGGCTCTAAAGCCAGGCTGCATGTTTTCACAGTTTTGCCTTCAGAGGTAGTAATACTGACTGAACAGTCTCCCTTTCTTAGTGATTAGTATATGAGTAGCCCAGGACATTAAACTTCTGAGGTGAGGAGTGTTCAAAGCTGAAGAAGTACAAAACATAGTTTAAAACTCCCCCTACCCTGAGTAGACGTGCTAAAGTGACGGCGTTCTCTTATGTACACGAATAGCCAGATCTTGAGCAGAAAGATGTTGAATGTGCCTGTTTAATGGGCACATGGGTCTGTTTTCTAGTCTCTGTTAACTCTTAGCTCATGGCCTTAGCACAGGAGAGCCACTTTGCCAACTCAGCCTGTGCCTGTCGTCTGTGCTGACCATCGGCAGTCCTAGGGCTTGGCCACCAACCTATAGTGACTGCCTAAGCCCAACCCAGTTCCTTCAGTGAGGGCCCTGGAAGGTTAGCCACCCTGCAGGCTCCCAACACACCTCACTGCTCCTATCCTTGCATGGAGCCATAGTTGTTGGTCTGAGCGAGACTGAGTGAATGTGGGAATGTGTAAGCAGGTATCTGAGCATGTGTGAGAAACTTGAATTAAATGCTGCCCTATCCCTTCTCTCAGAAGTGTGTCCTGTGTATACTGAGCCATACTGTCTCTTCCAGGAGGCTCCTAGTCCTCATGCCCTCCCTCAACTGTGCTTACCTGAGACATGAACAGTGAGCACATAGTGCTAGCCAGCTTGCCGTCCTCGCACACAGGATTGTGTGCTCACTGTATCTTTGTTAATAAGTCAGTCACACAAACTTCAAACATAAACATGGGGATTGGGTTGGTGAGATGGCTGTTCCGGGAGCCTTGGGTTTGATTCCAAGCATCCACGTGGTAGCTCACAACCATCTGTAACTTCTAACTCTAGAACCAGGGATCTGACTCCCTCTTCTGGCCTCCGCATGTATGGCATACACGTGGTATACAGATAATGTAGGTAAAAACACTCATACTCACATTCCTAAGATGAAAATAAAAACACAAGCCCTGGTTCTCCAAGGTGACTCTGAAGTGTAACTGTTGTTGACACAGCACATGTAATTCCACTTTGGAAATCATGATCCTAATGTGGGGGACACCCTCCCTTCCGTTCTTCATGCTTCCTAGGGAAATGTCCGAGCGGGTGGCACCACTATGAAGGCACAGCCAGCTGCTACCGGGTCTACCTCAGTGGAGAGAACTACTGGGATGCTGCGCAGACCTGCCAGCGTGTGAATGGCTCACTTGCCACCTTCTCCACTGACCAGGAGCTGCGCTTCGTCCTAGCCCAGGAATGGGACCAGCCAGAGCGGAGCTTTGGCTGGAAAGACCAGCGCAAGTGAGTCCTGGGGCTCAGAGTCTATTCCCTGCTGAGCACTCACTGGCAGCCCACACTTGAGGAAGGCAAATCCCATCAGTAGGAGCAGGTAGAGTTGGGCATCAAGATGGAGGCTGGGGGCTTGTAAAGAAAGGAGGACAGGGCCTTGTTGATCTCCCCTGAGGGTACAGCTGCACTTAGTGACTATGGCCAGAGAGTGCTAGCCTGAGTCCTAAGGGGCTGCTCCATGTGGGGCTCTGGGCATGATAAAAAGGGCACACAGGCAGGTGGGAGTGCCTTCTGAGAAAGCGAGGACTGTTATCTCTGCTGGGTGCTTTCTGGGGCCCTGCTTAGTCTTCCCTTTCAGAGAAGCCTTAGGCTTCCAAGTGCGTGCACATGTGATGTTGATGGGTACCGGGGCATGTGCCAGGCACAGCTCAGGCCATCTGCCCAGAGCCTGCCACCTGAGCTCCAGGCCCTGCTCATCTAGAGAAAACAGAAAAGTGGCAGCCAACTTAAAGGCTCAGTATTTGTGGGGCTTGTGTTTAGGGAACAGGAATGTACCAAAGTTCTTACTCTGCTGCCTTCAGAAAGCTGCACCATGTACCCTGTCCATGCTGGAGGGGTAGGAGCTGGAAGTGGTAGCCAGTTGTCTCCTCTTCTCTAGAAGGAAGCACAGTTCTCTAGGTGCAAACAATGGCCAGTGTTCACTGCCAGTCACCTGCTGCCTCATGACAATGGCACAGCTGCCATCCTGCCAGGGGAGCATGGTGACCTAAGAGGCAAGCAGTCAGAGGACTATTTCAAGATAAACCTCAGTTATGTCATGTATGGCAAACCAGCTCCTTAGGAGGCTGAGCCGGTAGAGTCAAAAGCTCAATTCTAGTCTACCCCAGAATGAAGAACTTGTTATGGTACAGGGGTAGAGTGCTCACCTTGCAAATTTGGACCCCTGGGATCAGAAAAAGGTACTCTAAACACACACATATGTACACATGTAGTCATCTGTGACTGTTACCCGGGTACTGAGGTTTTCCTTCTGTCCTCTGCAGGCTCTGGGTTGGTTATCAGTATGTCATTACTGGCCGGAACCATTCCTTAGAAGGTCGCTGGGAAGTGGCATTCAAAGGTAAGTATTGTGGGTGTTAAGTTTGAAACAGGGAGCCTCCCTGACTGGGAAGGTACTGTGGGAGTCTCCCTGCCTCCTTCCACCGAGTGGGGCAAGGCACATGGATGTGGGGAGTAGTTACAGGGAAGAGAAGGTCCCTGGGCCAGCATGCTGCCTTATGGTCAGGTCGTGTTTCTGGGACCTTCTCTAACTCTTGGCAGTCCTCCAGCCCTGCGGTTGGTGTCCTATTGACACTAGGACTTCCTTGAGGACTGTTTATGACAATCTGCTAAAGGCTTGGCATGTCTGGCCTCACCTTTAGTCTCCCCTACAGGCTCCCCAGAAGTGTTCCTGCCCCCAGATCCCATCTTCGCCTCTGCCATGTCTGAGAATGACAACGTGTTCTGCGCCCAACTCCAGTGTTTCCACTTTCCTACCCTGAGGCACCATGACCTCCATAGCTGGCACGCGGAGAGCTGCTCTGAGAAGTCTTCATTTCTGTGTAAAAGAAGTGAGTCCCTGGGTCAGCCTCCAGTAGGTGCCAACCTCATGGTGCTTTGAAGTAGAGCCACCCACCTAGTCTTTAGCTCTGTGGCCCCGGCAGCCATAGAGCAGTTCTTGACCCCTGGTTCCCTTTCCCCTGATAGGGACAGTTCTTGCTTTATGGCTTCGGTGTTCTCAAGACATTGAGTGAGAACAATGATCTAGAGGCTTGGGAAGCCTGTGGCACCTCTGCACTGTCAAGGGCCTTAGTAACGATTGGGCTGGGTATCCTCTTGGCTATCTGCTTGTGTGATTCTCTTCCCTAGTATATGGGATTGGGCGTCTCCCCAGCCCTTTGCCAACACATCCACCCAAATAGTACAGTAGTTCTACTTAGAGTGTAGACATACCAAGCAAATCTGGGACTGCCCCTCCTCCAGCCAGTCCTCTGGGTAGGGCTGAGGAGCAAGATTGGCCTTGACAGCTGCTGACAGCTGCTGATGCATGGTTCAAATTAGGTGTGTCCTCAGCTGATGTGCTGATCCCCACTTTGTCACAGGCATGTGTCCAGGTATCTGGGCCTATTCTGACCCTTGCTCTCTGTCAGTTTATGTCAGCACCACACTCCCAGGGAATATCAGGTCAGGCGGGACCTGCATGTCTAGTGTGTTTCCACTCTCAATGCCTCTTGCTTTTCTGGGCCGCCTTCTCTTCTATATCAGTTTTAGGGTTTTTGGCTTTTTTTTTTTTTTTTTTTTTTTTTTTTTGTTCTTTTAGTGTGGGATTGATTCTCTTATGTGTCTGTACATATCGTTTTGTGACTTTAGAATCTTACTCCTATATTTCTTTACCTCTTCTTGCTGAGGTGTTGGTTAGGAGTACCGAGCATGCTTTTAGTGGGTCAGCATCAAGTTTAATGATCTCTTCAGGATTTTAAGTGTGCCCTGGGGAGTAAAGCAATTGTTTTTCTGCTCCTACTTGTCCAGGAGCATCCATGCCACATGTGCTGCGTGTCGCTAGAGGGCCTCTCTGGTTTCTGGAGTTATGTGGGGTTTCCTTCCTTAATCTTACCACTTGGTTTACTTTTTGTTAGACTTTCTTTGATCTGGGTTTTCCCTGTGTTGCCTGTGCTGATCTGAGCACCTGGGTGGGCTCAGCACCGTCTTCAGCCTCCTCAGCAGCTGGGAGCTCAGGCACGTGCCGTCTTGTTTGATGTTTAACCGTCCTGTGGGTTTGTGTCTCTTACACTGCTGATTTCATTTGCTGATGCTTCATTTCACTTCCTTTACAGCTCTTAAAGCGGGCTGGGCTGGCACGCTCCTGTTCTGTACTCTCCTCGGCCCTCATATTTCTGTTGTTTTCTAAATGAAGTTCAAGTTTGTCTTTACAACTTTTTCTTCCTAATTCAGATTGTAAAATGCAAAGGAAATTAGCTTTCCACAATAAGTAAGTTAATGACTGGCAGTAAAACTATCCCCAGGGACCATGACATGGCCCGGCAGGTAAAGGTGCATGCCACTGAATCTGACAACCTGAGTGCAATACCCAGGACCCCTTACTATTAGAGAACCACCTTCCTCAGGTTGTCTTTTGACCTGCACACACACACAAACAAGTAAATAAATGTAATTTGAAACTTTTAAAAAGTTTTTCCAGATGGAAATGAAAATATCAAATAGAGATCCAGTTACCAAAATGAAATTACTAAACATGTTAAAAGTTAACAATAATTTGTGTAGAGCATATAAAAAGTCACATTCTGCTGGGCCTGTTGGCACAAACTATTAATCCCAACACTAGGAAGGTTGAGGCACGTGGGTCTCTTGAGTTCTAGGCTAACCAGGGCTACACTGTGAGACCTTGTCTCAAAACAACAACAACAAAACATTCTGCCTTTATTAGAAAGGCATTACATTTTTGAATATACCAATTTTTGTAGCCAAGTTGTTTGTTTTTAATAAATGGCAATATAGTGCTGGTCCAGGAGTCTTTTCTTTTAAAACAAAAAGTATAAGTAATCAAGAGGCATCCAGGAGACAAGCTTCTAGCTCCAAAGTGTTTGCAAAAAAAAAAAAAAAAAAAAACCACCTCGGTGGGCTGCCGAAATAGAGGTGGGGCAGCCAGGGAAAGAACTGACATGGATGAAACAGAGAGACAGAGAGCACTTGCGGGCCAGGGGTGTGTGTTGACTCCTTCCTTTCCTTGCCTGGTTTTTATTCTCTCAACTACTGTTTGTCTTTTCCTTTTTAAAACTTTTTTTTTTTTTTTTTTGGTTTTTCCGAGACAGGGTTTCTCTGTGTAGCCCTGGCTGTCCTGGAACTCACTCTGTAGACCAGGCTGGCCTCGAACTCAGAAATCCACCTGTCTCTGCCTCCCAAGTGTTGGGATTATTTTTAAAACTTTTTTATCGTAAGAAGTATGGTCAGAAGTATAGCCAGGTGGTGGTAGCTTATGCCTTTAATCCCAGCACTTGAGATACAGAGAAGGCAGGTGGATCTTCAGGTTCAAGGCTAGCCTGATCTACAGAGTGAGACAGGACAGCCAGGGCTACACAGAGAAACTCTGTCTTGAAAAGACAAAACAATCTGAGCAGTATCTATTGAACTTTTTATTAAATCCCATCAAATCTTGGATAATTGACTAATATGCAGAATATCAGGGTACAAAAAGAACTAAAGACACTTCATATTTAATTCACATAAGCTGAAAATTCTCAGCCGAAGTTAAGCACAATGGTTTGTCTTCTCCATCAGTGTACTGAAGTACTCATTATACATTCTATGTGAGGATGTTTGCTTCTACTGTTTCACATCAGATTAAAGTCTCAATACCAACCGTCCAGACATACCAGGTCATTAGAAAGACTGTCTCTCTTCTTTTCCCTAACCTTAACGACTATGAAGTCCATTTTATGATGCGACAGGAGGTTGTGATGACACACTGGGTCCAGTCTCAGTGTGGAAGCCTGCATTGATGTGATACCTGAGTTCCAGCCTGTCGCTGCTCATTTTCCAGCCTCAGCTTACATCTATAGCTCTGTTCAAATCCCTGCAATCTATGCAGGCAAGGCCAAAGTCCCTGAAAATGGCTCAGGACAATATTCCTATAGAGAGGACATCTGACACCAGTTAGGAGTTTTGAATTATTTCATCTATAACTTCAAGATAGGTTGTGTCAAATCAAACTCGAGAAGAAACATGATTTCACAAGGCTGAAGACAAAGCTCAGTGGTTAAGGCCATGTTAGGGAAATCACGGCCCCCTTAACTCCAGCTCCAGGGAATCGAGTGCCCTCTCCTGACTTCCATGGACACCCACACACATGAACATGTACATATAATTAAAGTTGGGTTTTTTGTTTGTTTGTTTGTTTTGTTTTTTGTTTTTTAAAGTTTCAGGTCCTAAGAATCTCTTTCAGTGTCAATGGAAAGATTGTTTTTGTGAGCACACGTGTGTGCACATATGTAGAGACCTGAGGACAACTGTCAAAAGTGCGTTGGTTTTCTTTTTCCACCATGTGGTTTCTGGAGATTGAATTCAGGTCATCCACTTGGAAGACAAATGTCTTACCCAAGATTTTTTTTTTTTTTTTTTCCTAAATAAAGTTGACTCCAGTGTCCTATTGAATCCAGTCTGAACTGTCTTCCTTTTACTAGTTAAATTCTTTCACCAGGGCTGGGCAGATGCAGCTGCAGTACTTGAGTGCCTTAGCAGTTGGCATGAGTTTTCTACAAGGCTTCTACTGCTCTGTCTCTCAGCAGCTGTTGAATAAAATGATGCTGTCCTGTGGTTAGAATGTCCTTCCCACAGCTGCCACTTAAGTACCCTTGCACCTCTGAGTCGTGTGGTGACTCCTGCACTCGCTGGTACAGTACCCGTGAAAGCCCGTGCTCCTTCATGGCTTGAGTTTTAGAATGGAGCTAAAATAAGAACAGCCTGTGTAAGCTTGGAGGATTAAGACTCAGCTAGTATTTCAGCCTTCCTGGTGTAGTCAGAAGAGATTTAACAAAGACAGAGTAGTGGTTGTCAGGTTATACCCTTAAGTGCTTAAAGATCCCCTAACGCTTTCCGTTGGATGGAGATCTTCAGCTGGACCATGGTGGCATGGCCATTTTATTGTGTATGTAGACTTTTAAGTTACTTCATTGCCCTCCTTTGAGTTTTGATCACCTACTTTTGCTGAGTCCTCAGCAGCAACACAGAAGAGCTGTTCCCAGCTCACCCTGGTGTTATCTATCCTGTGCCTGCTGTCACCATCTGCTGTGCTGGTTGAGGCCAAGGCTTCACAGCAGGAGGTGACAGCTCTCTGACCATCTCCAGCCAGGCTACCCTCAGGGTAAGGAGCTGGAAAGGCGCAGCAGCGGGAGAAGAGCAGGCTGAGCACTTCCACTACCCAGGCTGTGGTTTGCTTTTCGTCAGCATTTATATTCATTTTATTATGTAAATTGGGAAGCCGTTCCATGCCATTCTTTAAATCTATACAGGTTGAAGATAATCTTGTCTTTGAGTGTTTGATACACAAGACCTTATAGGACCATCTGCCCTGGGCAGGGAGAGCAGGGGTGATCTCAGGTAACTTATTAGATATAATTTTAGACTTAGGGAAAAGTCGCAAGGAATGCAGTGCACTTCCTCATACTCTTTATGAGACATGCCTGTATGTGTCTTACCAATTCAACATCTGTGAGATTAGGAATGCTATGGACTTGTAGCAATGCAGTGTATTTACTGAGAACAAAGACCTTCTTACATAAGCATAGTACATTTTTCAACCTCAGGACATTTCATTTGATTGTAATACCATGCCATCATGAACAATGCATTGGTCCAGTTTTGACCGTGGTTCCAATAATGTCCTTTTAGAGCTAATTTTTCCAGTGTCTGAATCCAGTCTAGAATCACACATGGCTTCTTCCTACCATGTCCTCTTGTGCTGTTGCTTCCCATTGCTGCATCAGGCGTGCTCAAACACCTCTTAAAGGGCCGCTCGCTTCCCTCTGTCTCTGCCTTCCACTTCTCGGAGTTGCTTGGTCTTTCCATTTCTTGACTAAATTTCCCATCTCTGTGATACTTTGAATGAGAATGGTCCTCGGAGGCTCACTTATCTGAATGCTTAGTCACTCGGGGAGTGGCACTATTTAAAGGATTAGAAGAATTAGGAGGTGTGTCCTTGTTGGTAGAAGTGTGTCTCTAGGGGTGGGCTTTGAGGTTTCAAAAGCCAAGACCAGGCCTTCTGTCTGTCTGTCTGTCTGTCTGTCTGTGCCTTCCCCATCATGGATCAGGATGCAGCTCTCAGCTCCTGCTCTAGTGCCATGCATGCTGCCATGATAGTAATATACTAAGCTCTGAATATAAGCAAACCCCCAATTAAATGTTTTCTTTCATAAGTTTTTTGTTTGTTTGTTTTGTTTTTTTGTTTTGTTTTGAGACAGGGTTTCCCTGTGTAGCCCTGGCTGTCCTGGAACTCACTCTGTAGACCAGGCTGGCCTCGAACTCAGAAATCCGCCTGCCTCTGCCTCCCGAGTGCTGGGATTAAAGGCGTGCGCCACCACTGCCCGCTCATAAGTTATTTTAATAATATATATAAAGAAAATAGTTTTAAATTTTTTTTCTAGGCCTACAGCTACATGCATCACAAGGTCGCTGTGGGGCCTAACACATCTGTAGATGATGTCAGAAGTTTGGATGTTCCTGTTAGATTTTCAGCATTTTACTGTAATGTGTCCGTTTGTGAATCTTTTTGTCTTTAATCCTGTTTGGAGTTTGTTGCGTATTCTGAGTAGGGTTTTGTTGTTTCCTGGACTAGCTACGTTTTCAGTCCTCACTCTTTACATTGCTTCTCTGCCTCCTTTCCCCTCTTGGTGCGAGCATCTGACATGTGTTGATGCTTAACCTTTGGGGATGCTTAACAGTACCATAGTTCTCTAAGGAGTCTCTTCTTTCCCTTGTTCTTTTCTCACTGTTGTAGCAGAGAATGTTCTCCATCTTTCTTCCCCTGAACACAGTGGCCATGTGGGGAAGGATGACCCCAGTTCTAACTGAGGAGAGCTGTCAGATCTCTCAGGTCTCCTGAGGTACCTCCGTGCCATTTGGATAGTGGACGGAGCTTCTGGTTCTGGTCTCCTTACCCATGCCCCTCCCCTCCCCATGCGTCTGTCATATCTGCCACATCTGCTTACAGCTTAAGGGGCTGCTTGTGGCTCTTTCCCTGCTCTAGTCTCCCAGGTCACTTTCATGCGGTTTACTACACATATCTCTGATTCAGGGACCATCTTGTCAGGCAGTACCTAGAAACTCATTCTACACACATTCCAGTTTTTAAATAGTTAATATCCATAGCACTTAGGAAATATCATAAATGAACCAAGCACTTTTTTTTT
>CM052713.1:1132178-1147167 GCA_028551405.1 Uromys caudimaculatus
AATCTCCTTATATCTGTGGAGGTTTGTTTTGTGAGCGATTATGTGGTCAATTTTGGAGAAGGTACCATGAGGTGCTGAGAAGAAGGTATATTCTTTTGATTTAGGATGAAATGTTCTATAGATATCTGTTAAATCCATTTGTGAACCAAGCACCTTTAACCAAATGCTTCTGCGGGGACCTTGACCTTGAAACCTGCCATTCCTGTTCTGAGGCAGTGGGCTCCATCTGTCTTGGCTAGTTATGCTTTCTCCAGACTGTGTGGTGACCACCTCAGATCCATAGCATGCCTACAAGGAGGACTTGCATAAAAGAGCTGGCCTGTTCTCTCCAAAGGTGCAGGTGGTGGAGGGGAATTGGGGCTAAGTGCTGCTGGTAACACATGTATCCGTGTACATGTGCCCCTTGCAGGTCAGACATGTGTTGATATCAAAGACAATGTGGTGGACGAAGGGTTCTACTTCACTCCCAAGGGAGATGACCCTTGCTTGAGCTGTACCTGCCATCGAGGGGAGCCTGAGATGTGTGTTGCTGCCCTATGTGAGCGGCCCCAGGGATGTCAGCAGTACCGCAAGGACCCTAAGGAATGCTGCAAGTTCATGTGTCTGGACTCAGGTAAGAAGGCCACCCCTTGGCCAAAAGCAGTGATGAGAATTCTCAGGAGCTTGGTGTCCATGACACAACAGTGCTGGTGACATGTACTGATGTAGCTGGCTCAGGGGCCTCAGTGGGCATCTGTGACATGCCCCGATGACTGCCACCCTAAGGTAATATTTACAAATAAACTTGAATCTCAGCATGGCTGACTGTTTACAGATCAGTTTGGCAGCTTCCTAAGAGTAAGAGCTAAACTTGAAATTTACATGTGCATTTGAGTTCTTCCTCCTCATGTTATGGTGGGATGTGGAAAGTAGTGAAATAAATAGTCCTTGCTTATAGTCATCCATGTTTTAAGGATTATGCCCTAGTGATAAGATAAAACTCTTCACCACTAGGTGGTGCTCTTGAGGCGTACACTGCATAGTCAGCTTTCAGGATAACTGTTCCTTCACCTCCAACAAAAGAACATTCATGAGGCTTGGACATTTCCAGAGAACTTACTTAGCAGTGCAGAGCCCTGGATCTGTATCCACTCCTGGGAGGAAACCCAACAGGTTGAGTCCTGCTTATGTGGTACCTCAGAACCACTGACATCTCAGCATGAATTCGGGTTTCCAGGAGTGTGAATTAAAAGCATGAATTTCTTTTTTTTTTTTTTTTTTTGGATGCCACTGTGTGAAAGTGATGTGGGTAGGCCCACAGATTAGCAGCTTGGGCAGGCATGAAGATTATGTCCTCATTCTCCAGGAGTTCTGTGGAAGGGAAGGAAGGCACAGCAGTGAGTACTGTCCCCTGAGCAGAGTGCCATCATCGTCCCACCAGGAGGGGAGCTTAAATAGGAGAATAGAGTGGTCCTTTAGAGGCTGTGTCTGAGGCTGGACAGAAGCAGGCATTCCGGCACATGTACCATCAGATATGCAGTTGGTTGCAGTAAGTGCAGAGTCTGGGCTTTTGGCGAAACACCAGGATGCAGAGAAGGACATGGGATCAGGGACACTTGGACCTCTTCTTTTCCACAGAACAGTCAGTTTTCTGATTATATGGATATATCTGTCCAATGTCATGAACATATGTATACTAAGTAGTCATGGTTTCCTGTGCACCAGTCTCACTGCCTCAGTTTGCCAGCTTGTTAGCTTAGGAGTCAAACTTGAGCTTGCACAAGCTCTATCATCTGATAGATAAGGAGTTCATGGTCCCACTCCTTAGAGATCCTCCAGTGCCACCCTGCCACTCCGCTGGGCTCTGCAGAAACAACAAGGCTAGACAGGGTGGCCCATCTGTGGTGTAGTTAGCCTATAAGCCTGCCTACCCTTGGGGACTTCTCAGCAGAGCGGAACCCTTAGTGTGTCGGGAAGGCCCAGAGAGTCTGCAGGCCACTTTCCTACACATCTGGGCAGCTTAACTGGACTCTGCTCTGCTGTGCCTGTTCCCACAGGCTCGTGTCTTTTCCATAGAGGCCTTTCCTAGGAATTGAGCAAACCTGCCACCTGGAGTGGAGACAGCAGGAAGTGAGTCTCAGCAATCACCTTTAGTTTTCCCTTCAGCAATGCAAGGGGTCAGCATCTCTTCAAGGCCATGGTCATTGCAAGAGAAGGGAAACGTGAAAACATCACTCTTTTCAAATGATATAATTACAAAGAAAGCCTTGGAGGATCTGCAGGAAAATTACTAGAACTACTAATGTGTTTAGCAAGGTCTAGATGTAATGTCAATACACAGAAATCCGTTGTATTTCTCTATACTATCTATAACACTTAAACACTGAAAATTTAAAGAAGGTACCACTTAAAATAGCACCCAAAACAGGAAATGTCTGACTGTAAGTCCTGCATATTATATAGGTTGCCAGCATAAAACACTGGGGTAAGAACAAGATCAAAGACTTAAAAACAATACCATGTTCATGGATGTTAATGCTCCCCAAATTAACTATAGATTGTGCCTCACCAGAAATGCAGCTGCTGTGTTCTTAAGCTGATCATCAAGCTTGCTTGCTTGGAATGACAAAGAGGTAGGAGAGCCCAGAGAGAGGGTCCGTGGTGCCTGATTTAAAGCATGGACTACAGACTTATTAATCAGAACAGTAGATAGGTTGATGAATTAAAGGACAGGAGTAACCCCAATGTGATCAATTTGTGTTTGATAACAAGGAAGAGAAACTCAGTAGAAAGCACAGTCTTTGAGCAGATAGTGCTGGGACAGCCGGCTGTCCATACAGGGTCTCTATGCCACTCCTGCTACTGCACAAGAGTAACTCAGAATTCTCATTAGCCAGATTTGAAAATGTTGTTATGAAATTTCTGTAAGAAAATAGAAGAGGAAATCTTTTGCCATGGGATAGGCAAACATTTTATTACAAGCATGATCCTAGAAAGATTGCTAAGTTATATTTCATTGCACTTTCAACCTGCTCCTTTAAATACACTGACAGAGAGATGAAAAGACAAACACACTGCTTACCAAGAAGAGGGTTTCTAAAACATAAGTTCCATCGAGATTCTTACATTCAGATATATGAAGAACTCTGGAGAGAGACTGGGAACATAACAGTTCATACTGTGTCTGCCTAGCATGCACTGCAAAATAGAGCATGGCTGCACAGGCCTGTAGCACGGAGGGTCGGGCTGTCCTGGGCTACAGGGCATGCTCCAGGCAGTTTGGGATATATGAGAGCCCCTAAAACCTCAAGTTATGTCACAGCCCAGCTACCTCAGTCAAGAACAGAAGTCTCGGCTTCCTTGTTAGTGGCAGGTGAAAAAGAACCCGGGCGGAGCAGATATCCACCCTATCCCTGGCAGAGAAGTAGCATCTGTGTGTGCATCGCCTTTGGAGACTTCAGAGCTGTGTTCCCTCTTGTGCATTTTCAGTGTTGTGTCAGTATTCTCAGTTTTAAAAAAGTTTTCTTTTACCCTCTGTACTAAAAAGTTGTCAACAGCATGGTAAAAGCTACTGGGTATAGTGGAGAAGCCTAGACCAGCCCCAGCACTCAGAACATGCCTGCATTGTCTGCCCCCACCCATAGCCCTGCAAGTTCCTTTTCTCAGAGCCGCTGGTTTCCTTCCTCCTCACCCCTCCTCATAGATGGTAGCAGCCTGTTTGACTCCATGGCTAGTGGGATGCGCCTGGTCGTCAGCTGTATCTCCTCATTCCTCATCCTCTCGCTGCTGCTTTTCATGGTCCACCGGCTGCGTCAGCGACGCCGGGAGCGCATCGAGTCCCTGATTGGAGCAAACTGTGAGTGCCCTCCAAGGGCCACACTAGTCACACACACCCCAGCCCTAGGTCTCCAGGCACACACACACACGCACACACACACACACCCGTGTAAGATATCTGTGGTAAAATAGGAGAGAAAGGTAGCCACATATCTGCTTTCTTTTCGGCTGAACCCACCTTGGGGAGCCAGAGAAACGGGATACCTGGGCGGGTATCAATGGGCTGAGTTCAAGGTAGGCCTTCTACCCTCCTAGCTCTGTATCAGGACCAGCATCCCTGAACAGTCACATACTTCCCGTGATAAGCTGCCAGTATGGCCACTTTTGAGAGGAGAAGGCTCAGATCCCAGTAACCGCAGCAGGCACCTGAGATAATGTCTTAGCCGGAGACTTCCTCGTCGCCTCCTTACCGGAATGTTCCTCCCTAGCAGTAGGAGGGCTGGGAACCTTGCCAGCAGCTACAAGGGTCTCACTTGCTCGGCTAAGGTTTCCTAGAGCATGGTTGATGTTTACATCACTAACTAGCCCTGGGTTTTTTTTTTTTTGTTTTTTCGAGACAGGGTTTCTCTGTGTAGCCCTGGCTGTCCTGGAACTCACTCTGTAGACCAGGCTGGCCTCGAACTCAGAAATCCGCCTGCCTCTGCCTCCCAAGTGCTGGGATTAAAGGCGTGCGCCACCACTGCCTGGCAGCACCCTGATTTTTTAACTGTGGGCAGCAGTTCTCCTAATCTGCCTTAATGGTCACTTAAGCTTCTATAGTAGATGGATACCCAAAAGTGAGTTGAACCTGGGGGCTATAGCAATGCAGGGTTCCTCCTGCAATCATGTGACAGGGCTGGAATAGGTTGCATATAAGTGGGGTGAGGGCACTTTGGTTGGAGAGACCCAGGGATGGGAGGTTCTGGCCAAATCAGGGTCTCATGTGACATGTCGGATGTAGCTGGCAAGGGGGTAGCTGGTTCTAGGCCAGGGACACTGGGATGGAGGCTCAGGAGCCAGCACCCTGTGCCAAATCACACAGCTTTCCTCCTGTTTCTCTGTTTTGATGGCTTAGTGCACCATTTCAACCTTGGCCGGAGGATCCCTGGCTTTGACTATGGCCCAGATGGGTTTGGCACAGGCCTCACTCCTCTGCATCTTTCTGACGACGGGGAAGGTGGGACTTTCCATTTCCACGACCCTCCGCCTCCTTACACAGCCTACAAGTACCCAGACATGGACCAGCCGGATGACCCACCACCACCCTATGAGGCCTCTATCAACCAGGACAGTGTCTTCTACGACCCTGCAGGTGCCCATTCCCCCTGGGGAGAGGGAATGTGGAGTTGTCAAGCAACCAGGGATTCAGGCTCAGGACCACAGGCTTCGCTGGGACCTGTGGACCCTCCTTTCTTTCTGGCTGCCTTCCCAGTCTTTAAGGCCCTTTCCACCATTGCCCCCTCAGAAGGCGCTTGGTTCTGGCCTCATTAGGGATGTTGAGAGTTCTGGGGAGCCAGAGGACAGCATCCTTCTCTTCCTCCTATGAGGACCTATTAGTGGTATAGCCCTCAGGACCTCTCAGCCCATCTTTGTGAAGCAATGGGGGGCTGGGCAGTAGGGATTCTAAGGACAGAACTGGTCTTGACCCAGCTCAGGAGCGGGTTGTGAATCATAAAGACACCATTGTAACAATTCCTCCTGTTGTGTCAAAAAGCTGCTTTGAGGGCTGCTGTTCTCCACCTGACCCTAGGAGTGTCCAGTGTACCCCTTCCATCCTTGCTCCTTGCCTGGCTCGTTAGGCAGGAGTCTTGTCCTGTTCCTTGTGTGGAACATGCCTGGCTCCTTATAGGCCTGCACTCTGGAGCAGAGTGGGACTTTTAACACTGCTGTGGTCTAGGACTATGAGAATATGATCCTTGCCTTCAGAGCAGATTGACAGAAACTCCTCTAAGAGGTCACAGTCACAGCCAGGGACAGGCAACTCAACTGATAGCATGTTTGCCTAGCATAGAAGTCATTGGACCTTCACACCACAGAGGGGTTGAGAGAGAAGACTGTACTAGACGGCTGTAATCTCCACTCTCTAGCCTCAGGGCTTCAGGGCAGGGTTGGAGGCCTGGAGACTAGTCGTAGCCAAGGTCTCATCTCCAGCATTTAGAGACAGCCCAAGGTACGAGGCAGCACAGATTTGAGGAGTGCCTTGGTCTGGATTTCTGCTGACACACGAGTTCTCAAAGCTGCCCACTCCCGCCCAGTCCCCTTTACCCTAGTTGCCATATCTGCAGCCCTGGTGTTGTCCCTGCCAAGTCAGAGGAGGTTTCCCTCTGCCCTCCCTTTGTTCTGACGAGTTGGTCACTGCATTTCACCTACATAAACTGCTGGCAAGATGAACTTTTGTCTGCCAGAACATTAAGCAAGGAGCTCCCCTGGGTCCTGTTGAGCACAGAGATCAGGGCTTGTTTAGGACTGGAATCCTAGTTCTCCCAGGCCTCACTTCCATCTGACCTCCCTTTGTCCCCCTGCAGATGACGATGCCTTTGAGCCTGCGGAGGCCAGCCTGCCAGCCCCAAGGGATGTTGGCATCGAAGGTGTATTGCCCCGGCACTTGGATCCACTGCCACCCCCTGCAGAGACTTCCTTAGCAGATCTGGAAGACTCTACAGACAGTAGCAGTGCCCTGCTGGTGCCTCCTGATCCTGCCCAGAGCGGAAGCACCCCAGCTACAGAAGCACCACCAGGGGGTGGGCGCCTACCCCGTGGCTCCCTCAATACTATGGTTTAGGTGGCTCACCTTGTGGCCCCCCGTGGGCTAGGAGTGTATGTTTCTTGTTCAGAAGATACCTATCTCAGTGGGGGGCTTGAAGGGGTCCTGTCATAGCCTGGACCTACTCCACTGCCACATCCCCACCAGCAGCGGGTGTGTACATAGAAACTGAAGCCAGGCACTCAGAGAGGAGCACGTGCCTGTGCTGTCTTTACCTGGGGGCCGTTAGTCTCTTTTAAAAATGGTGGAATGACACAGGTGTTGAAACCACACGTTTCCAAGAGAGCAGAGGCAGTGGGCTGCACTCACACCAAATGCATCTTTGGATGGGCTTGCTTACTACTGCACTCTCACCCTTAGAAGCCAGTGTAGACACAGTAGAGCTAGCACTAGTGGCTGCTTAGAGGCAGCAGAGCATCTGGACTGCTTCCGGGGAAAGCATCCGCAGCTGCTGCACTGACTCTCTGGGGGCTTCCTTCCAGGCCCAACTGCGAATTTCAAGGTGCCGATCCCTGGGAGGAAACTGAACTTGCCACACCATTTCTAGCTTTGCTTTGAGGCCAGCACTGTGGCGGGAGGCCCCTGCTCATTCCCAGCACTCTCCCATGGTATACCTCTGCATGGCTCCCCAGGAGTCGACTCTAGACTCCAGTGGAGGGTTGGGCATGCTGGCTTTTCTCTTCCACACTCTGGATCCTTATGCTCTGCTTGCTGGTGAATGACCGCTGGGTCTAGCCATGCCTGTTCACCTTCTCTGTGCCATAAAAGGTTGGTTGTTTGGGAAGAGAATGGCTCAAGTGGACATCCTGTGTTGTATCATCCGAGTCCACTTTACTCCATGAGCACTGCTGGAGCCCAGCATCTGCTAGCCACATACATGCCTCCCAATCCCTCCACAGCAATGGGGGACCTGGGGATTTTGCCCAAAGGACCCCGTTGCCAGCTCCAGCTCCATGCAGTGGTCTTGTCTCCCAACACAGGCCTTTAGCATCTCTAAGGTTTGGAGATTAAGCAAGGGTCTGTGCAATTTTTTAGCACATTCATGTCTTTTCTACGTTAGATGTCTGGGTCTTTCTGTGTGTGTCCTCATGTGGCCAAATGTTTGCAGGTGATAATGGTTCACAGGAGCTCAGGACAGGGGCCAATACCCCACATGAGCCATTTGCCCTTGGGCCGCTCTTGCACCAGTGTCTGAGCTTCTTCTAGGCTGTGGTCGGTGGGGCTGCCACTCCTGTCTAGGTGAGAACAGGAGGGGAGGTGACTGACCTCTGTTCTGTTGTGCTTGATCAGAGCCACACAGCTCTAGGCGCGGCCTTACACTACTTGGAAACCTACATTTCCCCTCCCACATGGAGCATCTCCAGACCAGAGCCCCAGGGCTGACGGGGGTATATGATTGTTCACAGATGGTCTGAGCCCACAGATCAGCTGCTGCAGACATCCCTCTGCAGAGGGCTCTTGCCCCCTAGACCCATTGCTGAGGACAGCGGGAAGTTCATCACACCTCCAGCAAGTACTGAGTGCTGGGCAGCAGGCAGCTATGCTCCAGAGCAAGAGTTGGGAATTGTCTTGGTGCCAGGCTACCCAAAAGAGCCCTAAGGACCACACACCAGTGCCTCAGAAGACTGTACAGACTGGAATGTTCATGGGGACCAAATGGCTGCTTGGGGTTGAGACTAGGAGGCCCAGGTGAAGAGGGTGACCTAAAGTGGACTGGTGCTGCAGAGGTAGGCCTGTCAGGACTGCGGGGGTCCGTCCCCCATGCCTTTAGGAGGCATGGAGGACCTGTGTTTGGGGCTGTTGGGACGATTGCTATCCCAGTTCCAAGTACTGGGGTCTGCCAGCTCTTACTACTGGTGAATAATCTAAGAGCCAGGATTTGCTGAGGTTGGTGTTTCTTGCCCGTCCCACAGGCCCCAGAGGGACAGGCTCTGAGGAGGCCCCTTTCCCAGGACTGCCTTGCCGTACTGAGGCCAGGTGCCCTCTGACCTGCCTTGAAGTGGAATTTGATACTGTACATTGTCTCAATGCCTGTTTTTACATATTCCTTTCATTAAAGGTTTTAGTTTGGGTGTATTTTTGGTCGGGTTGGCATTGACCCTTTCTTAAGATGCTGTGAGAACCATTTCATCCAATGCCAAATAAACTTGTGTTATGGAAAGAGCATGGTCAGTTCTTGGTGTGGCCCAGCCCCATCGACAGGGCTTTCCTAAGTGGTCAGCCCTTACAGGCATCCAGTTGGCTTCTCACACCCCTTGGTTGAGTTTGGAGCCTCTGCAGGGTACATGACAAGGGGCCACATTATTCCCTCTCAAGTTCCACTACAGTCAGTGGCAGGGCTGGTGTATCCCGGTTACTAGTGACCAGTGTGAGATCAGCTGAGCAAGGAAGGGCACCGGACTCTGTCTCTAACCACTCAGGTGGGTGTAAGCAGCTTCTTCCAGCAGGAGTTGCTTCTCAGAGGGGAGGAGCTGGCGACTTACACCCAGGGCTGGGCTGGACAATGCCTCTTCCTGCAGGGCTGGAAAGGCTTGAGTCCTCTGAGAAGATTCCCATCTATAAAAGATTGGATGATCTTGTCTTTCCAGAAGTCCTGAGAAGCTAAAGACTAGCACAGCCTATTGGCTTGGGTTAGGGCCCTCCTGAAAAGGGGTAATACACCCACCCACTATGGCACTCAAAGCTTGAGGGAAAACATTCACTATCATTTCTGTGAGACACCAGGATTCTTGATAGCAATATCTGGAAGAGTCTTTTTATTTTCCTCTTAATCCGGCTCCGCTTGCTCCAGCACAAAGATAGATTTATTTATTTATTTATTTATTTATTTATTTATTTATTTATTTATTATATGTACACTGTAGCTGTCTTCAGACAGACTGGAAGAGGGCATCAGATCTCATTACAGATGGTTGTGAGCCACCATATAGTTGCTGGAATTTGAACTCAGGACCTCCGGAAGAGCAGTCAGTGCTCTTAACCCGCTAAGGCACCTCTCTAGTCCCTGGAAGGGGTCTTTAAGCTCACCTTTTAACAAAACTAATCTTAGTATATATATATATATATATATATATATATATATATATATATATATATATACACACACACACAGACCCTAGAATCTGCGGATAAAAGACACATACTCAGCCTTGTTGCCTTAACTTGCCTGCCAAGCACAATTGCTGGGAGCAAATATCTCCGGCCTGGAAATGCGTGCCCTTTTCAATTTATTTTCCAGGTCCCTAGAGGAAAGGAGACGCAGGAAAGGAGAGAGGGCTTTTCTGCAGTGCTTTGGAGGAAAAGGGACACAGCAACCACGGAAGACCTTGTGGGTAGCTAGGGCCTGCGGCCTCCGCTACAGGCGGGTGGCCAAAGATGTGTGGCAGGGTCTAATTGGAACTAGCCACTAACGTTAGGGCAGAAGGAGAGACAGAGATAATATGTCCTTTACACTCAGCAGATTCTAGGGTCTCGTGCGTGGGCTGGTAATGCACCCCACCCCCCTGGAGCAGAGGTGGGTAGAAAAGGGAGTCTCGTTAGAGCTGGTTTCTGATGATCTGGAGCTAAGCTGGGTGGAGCAAAAGGGAGCCAGGAAGGGCTGGTAGCTCAGCAATTCCAGGGCAAGGCGGTAGCCTAGTTTTTAAAACTACATGCGACGAAGGTGTACACCTCCATGCCCCACACAATATTTTCATTTTTATATTTGTGTGTGTGTGTTTGTGCCTGAGTGTATGTATTGGCACCCCATACATGCAAGAGCCCTCATTGGTCAAACTCGGAAACTGAACTTCCAGCTGTGATCAAGTTCACTGTCCTAACCAGCTTAACCTGGCTCAGAAGGGGCAGTGACAACAGGCTGCCACAAAGGCTGGCAAGGGGTTAGGGTTAAGGCCTATGGTAGGGACAGGAGCTTCATTCTGCTCTCAGCACATCTAAAGCAGGGTGCCTGGGTCTCTGTCAGCACCACCCCTTCCTCCTCCTCTGCAGGGAAGAGCCTGGTCTCCCAGCAATTGCTGTTGGTTTTTGCAGTGCTGAGGGAGAATCCGGGAGACATGCTAAGCAAGTACTATCCCACTAAGCTATACCCCACCTCCCTTGGGCTCTGGGAAAGAAATGATGAGAACTGGAATACTGAGAGAGGTAGCCCTCCAGCCCACCCCCTGTTCCATTGTTCAGCCTAACCTGCTCAGACCCACAGACATGGTGCCCATGTGCAGAACTCCTGTCAAATTGACACATCAGGAAGCCAGGGAGTCACATTCACTTCCCTCCAGAGTGCCAGGGGCTTGAGCCACTGTGGTGTCCCCACACAGTAGGGCTGCAGCTTCTCCTAAGACCTTTTTTTTTTAGTAGGGTAGTCCTCAGACAGGAGCATCAATAGGAAAGCAGATGTGGACCTGGACTGGAAACGGGTTGGAGTCTCAAGCTTGTAGCAAGACAAACATCCATGCCTCCTATCTAGCCACTTAAGTCTTGGGTAGTAGGGTCCAACATGCCCTCACCCCTTGAACTAATTTGGCATGTCACTCCTGGTCTCTGTTACCCATTTTCACTGCTGTAGGAGTGATAAGACACCCTTCAGGAGTAACGCCAACTGTTAAACTGGCTGCAGCAGCTCTGGAGTTTAGGCTCCAGCCCACCTCCATTCCTAGTGGCTCTACCTGGGCCCCGCCTACTCTAGCCCAACCTCAGTGTGTCCACAGGACTGATCCAGACCTCTAGTTCACCCACCAATGAATACTGAGCAGCCTTCTAAGTAGCCTGACTGCACATTCCTCGTCCACTTTGCAGTTCTCCAGAGTCGGGCACTGCGGCATCATGTGGGCCCTGGACTTCCTGCTCTGCCTCCTCATACAACTAGCGGCACAGGTGGACTCCAATGGTGAGCACCAAGGCTCTGCCTGTGTGATCTTAGAGCTACCTGACACCATCTACCAACTGGTGGTGGTGGGGAGGACAAGTTTGGGAGGAAACACATTGACAAGGGAACAGTACAGCCTCTACTGGCTAACCTGCCTCTATTTCTGGACTGAGGCCAGGGTGGAACTTTTAAAAACCACATAGTGGTTCTTAGCTCAGTCAGTCCCTGCTTCCTGTTTACAGGTACCTGGTGCTACGACTCCCAAGACCCAAAGTGTGGTGAGAACAGTTGTAACAGGCTATGTGGATCTGTCTGGTCTCTGTCAGCTCCTGTGCTCCAAAGGACTAGACACTAGGCAGCAGGCACGCTGTGATTCTGTGTGTCTGCTGTCAGGGTCTGTGAGCCTATGGGTGTGTTGGGATGGTCCCAGCATGTGTATGCAGCCATGTCTCAGATCCTTCTACCTTCTCTTTCTATGGGTCAGTATGCTTGCAGACTCGGTAGCTATGTCAGACAGGTGCTGCTGCAGCCAGGCATGAAGGGGAGAGGGAGGAGATCTGGGTATATGGAATCCCTCCTCATTGTAATCCCAGACTGCCTCCTCGACCCCTGCTGCAGACTCCAGTCCTTGCTTCCTCAGGTCCTACCCACTGGAAGGAGCTAGCACCTGCCTGTGGGGGCCCAACCCAGTCCCCTATCAACATTGACCTTCGATTGGTCCAGCGGGACTACACTCTCAAGCCCTTCATCTTTCAAGGCTATGATTCAGCACCTCAAGATCCTTGGATCCTGGAGAATGATGGCCGTACAGGTCAGCATCATAAGGTTAAGACTACTACACAGAAGCAGGACTCCACACAGCTTACAGGAATCTCACCCATACACAGGATGAGGACTCAGACAAGCTGAGATCAGCTTCTCAAAGGAGCCCCCCAACACACACACACAAATGGGCTAAGCAGCTATAGCAATGGGATACACAGAGGAGCCCAAATCCTCCTGAACAAAGCAGAGGCTCTACACACGGTGGAGGGAGGTAGCAGGAGACTCCCTATAAATGAAGCTAGTCACGACCCCTGAGGACAGTCAGTTCATGTCTAGATGCCAAGATGCTGGAAAGAAGTCAAGGTCCTCATAACCAAAACTGCTAGCGACAGTGTTATTTCTACACTGGGGAATCTGCTAGGGAGGAATCCTCTCATGTGCTCCCTGCCTTCAGTGCGACTGCGAGTAAATTCCTGTCAGCAGAACTGCCCAGCCATCCGAGGGGCTGGGCTCCCATCACCAGAGTTCCAGCTACTGCAGCTGCATTTCCACTGGGGCAGCCCAGGGCACAAAGGCTCCGAGCACAGCCTGGACGAGAAGCATGGCTCTATGGAGGTGAGTTCAGGGTGGACCAGAAGGAAGACAGGCACAGGGAGCAGAGAGCAGCTGGACACCACCTTTGGCCTGTATTCTCTAGATGCACGTGGTCCACATGAACACAAAGTACCAGAGCATGGTGGATGCACGGAGCCAACCAGATGGATTCGCTATACTGGCTGTGCTATTGGTGGTGAGGAAGGGGCTGTGGCCCCGTGCATGTTTCCAGAAAGAGGGACTGGGAGTTGTGTGGAGGGACCAGGGATCTTCAGGTCTGGAAGGCTTCGGGAACTCAGAAGAGCTCATCCCCCCCCCCCCCCCCCCATGCACACAAACGGGCTAAGCAGCTATCCGGATGGAATACACAGAGAAGTCCTAATCCTCCTGAAGCAAGCAGAGGAGGCTTCGTAGGGAGGTAGCAGGAGACTCCTTATAAATGAAGCTAGCCATGACCCCTGAGGACAGTCAGTTCCTGTCTAGATGCCCAGGGAACACCCCACCGAGGAGGTGGGGGCCAAAGGAATGGAGTGTTGGTGGACCTCATGGCAGGTCATCTCAGATCTCCCAGACCCTCCCTCCAGCTGGCCCCTTCCCACTGGTGTCCCAGCTAACCTTTACACGGGGGGATGGGGGGAGCATCAAAACGTCTCTAAAACTCTTCTGCAGGAGGAGGACAGGGACAATACCAATTTCTCTGCCATTGTGTCTGGCCTGAAAAATTTATCTTCACCTGGTAAGGAGCTGCGGGGTCCCATCTGGGCTGGAAGTTATGTGGGTGAGGAGCAAGAGTGAGAGAGGAGAGTTCCAGCTTCTCTTTCACCATCCAGGGGTCTCTGTGAATCTGACGTCTACCTTTGCGCTGGCCTCTCTGCTGCCAAGCACTTTGGAGCTCTTGCGCTACTACCGATACTCTGGGTCTCTGACCACGCCGGGCTGCGAGCCAGCTGTGCTCTGGACTGTCTTTGAAAACACCGTACCCATTGGACGCGCACAGGTGGGAGCCACTGCCCCTCCTCCACGGCCAGGCTCCTTCCCACAGTCTCAGTTGCCATCCCTGCCTTCTCTGCCTGCCCCGTCACATCTTCACTCATCTTTGCCCACACTCAGGTAGTCCAGTTCCAGGCCGTGCCCCAGACCGGGCCACCAGGTTTGCACCCCAGACCACTCACGGATAATTTCCGCCCCCAGCAGCCTCTTGGAGGGCGCAGGATATCGGCCTCTCCTGAAGCATCTATCCGTTCATCAGTCCCTACCCTGCCCTGTTTGCACCTGGCTCTTTTGGGCTTGGGAGTTTGCCTGAGGCTCTGGCAGGGTCCCTAGGATCCAGCAATGACTCCACAATAGTGCTTCCACAATAAATCATGCACAGTGACATTAACCTAATGCGGCTGGGAAGGGTTGTGTGCCTAGTGGTCAAGGAGGTGGCAGGTAGAGAATCCTCCCTAACCTCACTGCAGCCTCAATGTTCCTGTCCACAGAATCGAGAGGCTCCTGAGTGATTGTTCTCTTGCCCACCATGGCCATAGAAACTTCATCCAAAACTGAGACCCACTCAGATACCCACTGGTAACAACACGTTATTTGAGCCTTCTGGCCAGAGGGAAGGGAGAAAGTCAGTACACCTTAGAAATGCCACCTATGCCAGAAATTGCATTTTATTATACAATCAATCTGGGTGATCAACAAAGGGAGTTACTGTGCCCAATTAAAATGGTGACCCGGGTTGAAATTCGGAGGCCAGTCTTTAAGAAAAAACAGGCTCCAACAGGAGACACCGAGTTGGCTGGGTTTGTGAAAGACAGCAAGCGCTATGAAACCAGGCCTGCTGAACTATTGCCCTGTGGAGTGTTTTCTAAAGAAAACACTGTTGGGAGGCCAAGTAAAGGTCTAAGTGTCTTCCTTATCAGTGTCAGAGACTGAGTCCAAGGGATGCTGATGATATGACACCACGGCAGAAGGGTGGCCCCTGCTACCAGTAGAGTGATGGTGGCTAGGAAAGTGATGTCATGTAGAAGGGTACATTGAAGTGGCTCTGTCCTCAGCTACCAAGGTCCCTAAAGTCTGTTACACAGTGCACAGTTGACACTATTCTAGTGCTCCTAGGACTTTAAAGAAAAAGGCAAGCATTTGCCTCCAGGCTGCAGATTCCTTGGCCCGGCCAGCTGCTCTTCTCAGGCAGTGCCACTCTGGTCCAGATTCTTCCCCAG